>APFE030692557.1:0-12987 GCA_000404065.3 Pinus taeda | reverse complement strand
TGATCCCCAGCTATGCACACATCGTATTTATATCGAGAAAGATGCAAGACCTATTCGTCAACCGCAAAGAAGACTCAATCCCCATTTAAAAGACGTTGTAAAAGATGAGCTTCAGAAACTTCTAGACGTTAATTTTATTTATCCTATTTCTGACAACAAATGGGTCTCCCCACTTGTGGTAGTACCTAAAAAGAACAGGAAATGGAGGATCTGTGTTGATGATAGAGAATTAAACAAAGCTACACAAAAATATCACTTCCCTCTCCCATTCATAGATCAGGTACTGGACACATTAGCAGGCAAGAAATTCTTTTCTTTCTTGGATGGCTTCAGCGGATACAATCAGATTCAGATTGCCCCTGAAGACCAGGATAAGACTACCTTTACTTGCCCCTGGGGAACGTTCGCTTATCGAGTCTTACCTTTTGGATTATGTAATGCTCTGGCCACATTCCAAAGGGCTGTTCTAAGCATCTTTGCAGATTTAATCAATGATGGATTGGAAGTCTACATGGACGACTTCACACCATATGGAGTTGACTTTGATCCAGCTCTAGATACTCTCGAAAAAGTCCTAGAATGCTGCATCGCCACCAGGCTTTGCTTGAGTCACGAAAAGTGTTACATGATGATGACCGAAGGACTCATTCTGGGACACTATATTTTAGCAGCTGGTATTCAGGTAGACCCGGCTAAAATTCAAATACTTTTGCTCATTCCCACCCCTACTAATCAAACAGAGGTACGCAGTTTCCTTGGTTTTTCTGGGTATTATAGACGATTCATGCAACATTATTCACATATTGCTGCACCTTTACATGCATTAACTGGAAATGTTGATTTCTTATGGACAGAGAAATGTGATCGAGCCTTCAAAGAATTAAAGAAGTTGGTATCTACAGCTCCAGTTCTCCGAGGACCTAATTGGAATTTACCATTCCAAATTTCAACTGACGCCTCAGACACAGCAATCGGTGCAGTTTTGGGCCAAGAAGAGGATAAAACACCATACGATATTTATTACATCAGCAAAAATTTGGCCCCGGCTGAATTAAATTACACTGTCACCGAAAAAGAATTCTTAGCTGTGATACATACTATCAATAGATTTAGACACTATATTACAGGCTACCCTGTTATTTTGTATACAGACCATTCTGCTATTAAGTATTTAGCAAATAAACCTGTTACAAATGGAAGAATAACCAGGTGGTTGATCCTGTTGCAGGAGTTTGATATTACGATCAGAGATCGACCGGGGAAGGAGAACCCTGTAGCTGATTTTCTTTCACGAATACCAAAATCAGTTGAAACAGCAGCAGTCGAGGACCAATTTCTAGACAAACACTTATTTGCTGTTGCCATTCAGACTCCCCGGTACGCTGATGTTGCTAACTATCTTGCAGTAGGTAAACTTCCAAAACATTTAACCCCCAATGAACGGAAGCAGATTGTTCAGAAAAGCAATCGATTTTCGTGGGTTGGGGGCTATTTGTTTCACACAGGTGCAGATATGGAAATCAGAAGATGTATTCGGGAGGACGAAATATTTGATATCTTGAAAGCCTGCCACGATGGACCATGTGGAGGACATTTCGCCGAATGAAGAACATCACATAAAGTATTACAAACGGGATATTACTGGCCTACAATTTTCAGAGATGCGAAAAAATTTGTCCAGGCCTGTGATAGCTGTCAGCGTGCAGGACGACCTGGTCCAGCAGACGAAATGCCTTTGCGGCCTCAATTAGTGATCGAACCTTTCGAACGCTGGGCTCTGGACTTCGTCGGGCCCATCAACCCGCCATCAAACCAAAGAACCTACATTTTGGTGGCAACTGAATACGTTACCAAATGGGTTGAAGTGGAGGCATTGCCTAGAGCTACAGAAGATTCAGTAATACAGTTCTTGCTCCATTTGTTTGTACGTTATGGTCTTCCAAGGGAAGTGATTACAGACGAAGGACCACAATTTGTGGGGCATAAATTAGCTGCAACGCTCAATAATTATCATGTCCAGCATAAGATTACTACCCCATACCATCCACATGCAAATGGGCAAGTGGAGAACAGCAATAAGGTAATAGAGTCTATTTTGAGAAAAACTGTTGCCTCACATCGCCGTGATTGGGCCGCCCGACTACCTGAGGCACTGTGGGCTTATCGAACCACATGGAGAAGCACCACCGGCTATTCACCATATCACTTAGTGTTTCGAAAGCAGCCCATTTTTTCTATAGAATTTGAGATCCAAACGCTGCGAACTGCCCAAGAAGTCAGATTGGATTTAAGTGAAGCACAGAAAAATCGATTACAGCAAATTAATGAGTTAGATGAAATAAGGCTCTCTGCATTACAAAATACAACACTCATTCAACAGCAGTGAGCCAAGTGGCATGATACGCTCATCAAAGACAAGATATTTCATGAAGGAGACTGGGCTCTGTTATATGATTCTAGATTTCAGGATTTCCCGGGGAAGCTTCAGACTTGTTGGTTGGGACCATACGAGATTCAAAAATTCCACGACAATGGGGCCCTTACTCTGACCACAATTGATGGGTCTGGATATACATTTAAGGTAAATGGCCACCGAGTTCGTCTGTATCGCAAACCGCTCACTCGGGAATCTTTTTGTCAGCAGCTACGCCAAGATACTAATATTATGATTATGGGCGAGGAAGCAAAAACTTCCTCACCTTTAGATCAGTAAGAAATTCATCTTTTACCACATTCTGTATATAAAATTGTAAATCTTGTATATATGGTTTTTGCTGTTCCTTTTCAAAAGGAACATCACTAGTGTGTTTTTGCTGTTCCTTTTCAAAAGGAACAACACTTGTGTGTTTTTGCTGTTTCTTTTCAAAAGGAACAACACTTTTGGATTTTTGCTGTTCCTTTTCAAAAGGAACAACACTTTTGGGTTTTTTCCGTTCCTTTTCAAAAGGAACAACACTTTTGGATTTTTTTTGTTCCTTTTCAAAAGGAACAACACTTTTGGATTTTTGCCGTTCCTTTTCAAAAGGAACAGCACTTTTGGATTTTTGCCGTTCCTTTTCAAAAGGAACAACACTTTTGGATTTTTGCCGTTCCTTTTCAAAAGGAACAACACTTTTGGATTTTTTCCGTTCCTTTTCAAAAGGAACAACACTTTTGGATTTTTGCCTTTCCTTTTCAAAAGGAACAGCACTTTTGGATTTTTGCCGTTCCTTTTCAAAAGGAACAACACTTTTGGATTTTTTGCCGTTCCTTTTCAAAAGGAACAACACTTTTGGATTTTTTGCCGTTCCTTTTCAAAAGGAACAACACTTTTGGATTTTTGCCGTTCCTTTTCAAAAGGAACATCACTTTTAGATTTTTGTTGTTCCTTTTCAAAAGGAACAACACTTGTGTGTTTTTGCTGTTTGTTCCGTTCATATGAAGGATGTGTTGTCCATTCTCTCTCCAAGGCCATGAGAAGCAGCTATACATTTATGCAATGAATATAAAAGCCAGGATATACCTAGATCAGCATATCATAAATCGCTATCTTTAACAGCCCTAGTATTGATGCAACAGCAAAGGAAGGATCCACACACTCATCATTCTTGCCGTCATAGTCTCACCTCCTCTGCCTTCTTGGAAATCTTTATCATATTGTGTCCTTACAATTTTCTCTATTATTACTTGGAGATAAGAACAGAAGATTTATATCTTCCTATTGGGATGACAAGACTTCTTCTGCCATTCCCACTCTTAAGGAGGGCTGAACCACCCTTATGTGTAATCACACAAGAGCAAAAGTCTGTTTCAAAAGAAAAAAGAGCAAAAGCAAAATAAAAAGAAAAATTATTTGTCAAATGAAGGATAGGGGGTTTCATTAAAGAACCATCCTACTATGATCATAATATTGGAAGCGAAGTGGCATTCCCATCATGGCCACCACACCAGGGATATGGTCCAATGGGTTCACTACATAAACAAACCTTGGAACAGGGGGTCTCATTACGAGCCAGCCTGCCCACGTTTCGCGCCTCTCTGGTGAATGGCATCATGGTTATCTGGTTACCAAGCCAGCATGATGGCTTGCATTTTGACAAGAATTTCTCTTCAAAAATACACAAAGGATCATGGTTCCAGGGTGAAATAAACAACTCTGCCAAGGTTATGAACACCCGTCGGCAGCAGAGCTCTGTTAATGGTATCGGAGTCATAATATATACACCAATTTGGATCATATTAAATACTTCTTTCTATCCTCGTAATAATTATATCTTACACTTTGATGGATACATCGCATGAATACCTATCACCGCCAATCATTGCAAAGGTATCGACTATGACTACCGCAGGCTTTATATGAGTGCCAGATGTCCTATCCTCCTGTCTTACATCACATCACACAGGCTTATACAAAACGCGATCTACCCTTTGCCTCGATATCGGTATTTCTTTGTCTAATCTGAAACATGGCAAACCTCCATATGCTGCTCCTTTATGACTTGGTGACGAGATGGTGGCCCCTCCTCCATTTGACGGCCTGGACAGCCTATCATATTGCGTGGGGGGGGGGGCGACCTCATTACTCCGCCGGCCACGTGTTAGCACATCATTCGGAAATGATATGGTACGAAGGTACGATATGGGTTAACGGCATGATAATGCTATTTTTGCAAAGAGTTGTTATTTACAAACTATTTTCATGCATGCTCTATGTTTTTGCTGTGATTACGTTCTTTGCGACAAGTAATTGCTGTTCCATCTAGATCCCGAAACAGAACCATGGGAGGCAAGGCTATCAGAAGCGAGCCCTGTAAACTAGAAGTCTCCGAAGCCGCTCGGGAGATCCTAGAAAGGGCGGGGTGGCTAACTTATTTTAGCCGCCTGCGTGAATCAAATGAAACAGTGGCCATGGAATTCCTGCAGAATTTGCAGGAAGAACACTCCGTAGTGGGTGGGAAGCAGATAATGGTCACGGAGGAAATAATCGCGGAAGTAACAGGATTACCAGCCTCGGGACCAATATGGACGAGAAAGAAAGAGAGATTGCGAAAGACCATAGAAATTTTCCAAGACGAAGGACAAAATCTGATAGTGAAGGGAAAAGGAATGTTGCCGGCAACGCTAGGAGAACCTTGGAGCGAATTGGCAAAGGTAGTGCAGAGCTACATCACCTGCGAGGGGCAAAAAGATGTGGTAAGACTGCGTCACCTTAAGCTCCTGGCTGTATTAAAAGGAAAATGTTCTGTGAACCTCCCTGCATTGTTAAATTCATTACTGCATGATGCCTCTCGATGCCTGAAAAAGGCACACCATGAAGATGCAGTGGTTAGCCACCATGGGCTGATTCGTCTGATAGTGAGCTACAGTCTCACTCAGCAGCAGAGTCGCTGGGGGGAGCTTATTACAGCAATAGGAGGGGGAGTGGCATCACCATCCCCAAAGGCTAAGCATCCCGCTAGTACCTCTGAAGCACCTAAGAAGCCCAGAGAATCGTCGAAACCCAAGCACCCCTCGGATACACCCGAGCAACCCAAGAAGCGCACGAAGTCAGTAAAACGAAAACGTTCCTCTAAAGCATCTGGACATGCAGAAAAACATCAGGAACTGGCCACAGAAGAACGTGCTGCCTCGAAACGTAGGCATTCCTCTAGCGCCCCAGAGCAAGCTGAAAAATGCAGAAAGGTGGTGGTGGAAGAGCAAGTGGCCAGCACACCCGAACAGCCTGAGAAGCGTAGGAAGTCAGCTCGGTTGGCAAGGATAAGAGGCAGGCTGGAGAAAATCCAGCTAAGCATCGACCAGCTGATCGAAATAACAGAGGAACCACCAGTGCCAGAACAGGAACCCTCGAGGGAAAATGAGGAACAAATTGAGGACAGAGCAGAAGCCGAGGAGGGAAATGAACATTCGGAATCTGAGGCCGAGGCTAGCCATCCGGAGGCAGCCACTGAGCAACCAATTCAGGAGGAAGGTAATGAACATTCTGACTCTGAGGCCGAGGCCAGCCATCCAGAGGCAGCCACTGAGCAGCCAATTCAGGAGGAAGGTAATGAACATTCTGACTCTGAGGCCGAGGCCAGCCACCCGGAGGTAGCCACTGAGCAGCCAATTCAGGAGGAGGAGATGGGACAATTGGGGGACAGCCCTCCACAAGTTCCCATGGGAGAAGAAGAGTTGGCCACCATCTTGGCTACCCTGGGAGATTATGCTTCACCTTCCATTCCAGCAGACCCTCCTAAAGGAACCTCCGAGGAAGAGGCGCATGAAGAGTTGCATGAAGAAATGACAGGAGGAGAAAACCCCCCTGTTGTTGATAAGGAAAATGTAAATACCAACCAGGAACAACCCGTTCCCAAGACACCGAGAGAAAACCCACCTGCTGATGTCGTGGAGAATGAAAATGTTTGTCTGGAACAGCCCGTTCCCAGAATGCCAGAAGAAACCCTCGATGAAAGAGGAGCAGAACTGAGGGCCGCTCATGTGCCCACAGCCGAGGCGAGGGAAATTAAGAAATTGAGAAAGAAACAACAGAGGCTGCTGAATATTATAACCCAGCTTCGGGAGAAAATTCGAAGTTTGAAAGCCAGTCTAAGAATAAGGAGGACTATAAGAAGAAAAAGAAGAACAAATATGGCAAGGTCCTGTCAGATGAGAAGGCAAGGGGCTTATAGGTGCCTTGGAGGTCAATACTCCGCTGATAGACCTATGGCTGTTCCAACCAGCACTGAGGGACAAAATGTCGTTCCATCTAGTATGGAACATCAGAATTCCGCCCCTATTGACGCTGAGGAACAGCCTGCTGTTCCAAATAGCCCAGTAGGACCAGCTGCCGTTCCAATCAAAACCAAGCCGCAAGACGACATTCCATTTACAAAGGGGCCATCGTACCCCTTTATTCATGTTAAGAAAGAAAGGGAAAGCAAAGCAGTCCAAACAGAGGCAACCAGGCAGCGAAACAGGAAGGTCCAGGTAAGACTCCCTGCCTCTGAAAAATCATGGAAAATGGATCCAAAAACCAAGGCCTTGCACCGTGAGATGAAGCAGGCCCGATAGGAGGCGGACCAGCTAAGGGAACAAATGATCCCTCTGGAAAAATTCGAGGAGTTACAGCAGGAGGCTGACCAGCTAAGAGAACAAATGATCCCTCGGGAAAAATACGAGGAGTTGCAGCAGAAAGTTGAGCAGTTAAGGGAACAAATGATCCCTCGGGAAAAACATGAAGAACTGCAGTAGCAACTGCGGAACATGAGTCAATCAGAGAGTCAGGCCTTTGAAGGATGGCAGAAGGAACAGGAGAAGGTTTCCAAGGTAACACGTCGACTAGATGTTGTTATTAAACAATTGGACACTGTATGTTCGTTGTATGATGATGTTTTGACTTGCAGGGCCCCTGCAAAGAATTATGCTTTATTTCTCCTTCAAAGATACTTAAGATTGAAAATAAAAGCCGTCAGGGCAGGTGCTCCTATTCAGATTAATACTGTTAATGATTTTATTGATTGTTGTACACATTATGGGGTTAAGCTCCAACGGTCCCTATGTGAATTCTATTTGCACAATATGGTGCTGGAGCAGGAAACTGATCTAAACCCTGGCCCTTTTGTGGGAGATATACAGCTACAAGCCTTTGCTTCATTCGGGGTCAATCAGTTGAAGTGGCTCAAGGCTTACAATGCCTTCCAGAGGCAGGAGAACAACCTAGATCTATGGGTCAGGGCCGAGCCTAGAGACCCCGTTCAACTATGGCAATCACACAAACGCCTTATGAGAACCCCAGGCGTCATGAAACTGCTAGGGCCCATGCATGAGGGTTTGATCCGAAATAGCTTAGAATACTTTATGGCTATTAAGGATTCTGCCCTGGAATCTGCCAAATTCCGCTATCGGATTTCTACCCCAAGCATCCAGCTCAGGGAGCCATTCAATTACGAGAATTTTGAGCTGGCTGATGAACGGTTGGCCCTTTACGGCCAGCACATCCTGCGTGCTGGGCCGTCTTGGTTAGGATACCGGTTCCGTAGCCCAATTATTTGGCACCCAACACCGGGGTACCAGGCTTTGTACGATATGCCTGTAGATCAATTGAACCAATTCTTTGATAATTTGGTTGCTCACCATGGTCGCAGACCTCCTCACGAAGTGCCCTCTCCCGCCTATTCTCTTACAGCTCTCCATGTTAATTATAACGTTTTCATGAGGCCATGAAATAGAGTAAGTCGGGGGGTGTGTAGAGCGTTGAAAAGGTAGGTTTTAACGAATAACTTAGTGATGTTTCAAGAAAGAGTTGTAACCTTTTCTTTGTTATACAATAGGGAGAATGCAAAAAGAATGAGTACAAATGACCCAATCACTGAAAGTTATCTTCTTTATGCAGGAAAAGACAAAAGTAGGAAAGCGCGGTGCAAAACAAGAGTCCCATGAGCAGATAATGGCTGTCCCTCTAAAACCAAGTAAAGTCCAAACCAGAGCGAGTAAATCAAGGCAGATCAATCCGAGACGAGATGAAGGACTATCAGTTCAGAAGACTAGGCAGAGAAAAGAAAGGAGTTAACAGTTTAACAGATCCCTCAGGATCTTTGATCCTGAGGGATCGTTACGTTCAATTATTTTGTTGTTTAGTTAACTCCGCCATTACTTGTAATAGAAGGGGCGGCATTGTAGACTGAAGGGACGTCTGGAATATTTTGTGTTTTTACTTTCTATTTATAAGCTGCACTGTTGGTTACACTCAGACTATCGAGTCTCTTTGAGACTTAGTTTTGCTGTACTATCATTGATGCGTTAATATAATATATTGGGTTTTATTTTCCCTTTGCATCTGAAGTAAGTTACGGCAGTGTGCCATTGAGAGCTAAGGGCCCGGCTCCAACGGACACTGGCTGATTGTATCATTACAGTTTGGCTTTGTGTGGTTTGTTTATTGTTCTCAATAATCTGATATACGTACATGCTGTTCCATACTTGTTCATCAGTAGTTTTCCTTTTTGTAAATCTTTGTAACAAGTTTACATCATATTTCCAGAATTGATCACATAACATTGTTCTAAGTTGTTCACTTCAGTTACAGAATTTATAAGTGGAATGTTTCAGCTGCATATGGTTGGAGTAATGGACTACTAGTAATCGTTTCAGATTATGTTTATATATGATTGACGTTTCCTGTTTATGGTGATTTGTTGTTCCATTTTATTAAACCATCTACTTGTACAAAAGATTGCTCTTTCTTCGTATGTAAGTTGATGCCAAGAATTGAGAGTATTGAACTCGCGAGATTTAGTTTCTTTCCTGTCATTCCTTTTTACTGTTGTTCGATTTCTGAATTGCTGTTCCATTTCTGAATTGCTATTCCATTTTGCTTTCTTGCTGTTCCTTTTTACTTGCATTCATTGGTATTGTGTGGGAGGAGGATCGAGGCTGTCGTGAGACATAGCAGACGCTATTATGCTCCCAGATCCATGATCCATACTCTAATTTCTTTTCCTTCATCAGTTTCTAAAGGGATGGGTTACTGCTTCCGTACCCTTGACTGACAAAGTTGTCGTGTGTGATTTCTTTATGCAGAAGTAATTTAGCATAACTTAGCATCCATTTACTCTTGTATTTCTTAGATCTATACTACTAAGCATTACTCTGACAAATAGCCTCAAATCGAGGTACCCTTCACAATAACAAAAACGTTCCTGGATTGACTTGTAATGTGAGATAACTAGAGGTGAAAAAGGCCCTTGTTACAGCTCTACAGTAGTGCCCATTTGAGTGCATCAAACCACTATTGTTCTAGTACTGCAGTTTCAAATTTGTTTAGAAGTTCCTCCACTGCTATCAACCCATCATACATTGGCAAATCCCTTACCGCTATTGTCATGCAGTGCAGTGATCTCATCATTGTATTACAGTTGAGCATTGTTACTTCATGTAGCTCATTTTTCCATCGTTCTATTTCTTCATCTGAATCTGAAGTACAGGACCTTTCACATTCCCACGAAATCCTACCATCGGTAATTGGATTCACCCCATCCTGTTCTTGTGCAGTTATCTTGTAAATGCAATTGAGATCATCATCATGCATTGGTTCAGTGTATCGCACTCCTTCGGCAGGGTCTAGGGGTATTATGATGCGTAGTGACTTTTTATCAAAAATCATTTTGCGCTTCTTCAAATTAATGATTCCATTCATATCAGTGGCCTACTTTATGCCCAGTAGTGTGGGATAGGGATTGCTATCATTGACAATCTCTATCACTTCAAAATCCGCCAGTGCGCTCGCACCTTCAATATCCACTATTACCCCTTGCAATATCCCCATCAGTAGGATCTTTTGTTGATTATCCATTCGTAATTGAATAGGAGACCACTGCAATGTGGGCCTTCCCATGTGTTCCCATTTCTATTTTGGTAATACGTTTGCGTCCGATCCTAAATCCAAAATCACCTGATCCATTTCATATTCTCTGATTTGCGCAGTCAACCTCAGTTCCTTTCTTGTGTGCAAGGCATGCTTTCCTACTTTCTGGACCATGGGAAATTCTCCTGACCTCGCGCACCTAGTGATAAGCTCTTGTAGTCCTTTTACCACCCTACTTTCACGCAGCAATTTCATGCATGTCAACAAAAAGGTAGTGAGCATTGAAGGATCCATCCCTAATTCTGGTTGATCCTTACTACCTAAAGTGGAGGCCTTTGTGAAGCTCTTCTTAGCTTCCATGGATGTCTCCTTCACGTGCTCTAAATCAAATTCAGGTTCCTTTGTAGGGTCCTTGCGAACCCACACACTTTCTTCAGGTTGCTTACCCTTGTCATCTCCTTTTGAGATACCACTTCTAATCACTATGTTTACATTTGGATCTTCTTTGTGCAGTTCAGACCTCACCATTTGTAAATTCTGAGTTTGAGGAGGCTGGAGTACCCCTTTTTCATGTAGCTTTGCTATAAGTGTAGGGTAGTCTTCTGCCTCATGATCAAACTAGGCACAATACAAACATGATGGTCTAGTAGGATTCGTACAATCGTAGGCATAATGTCCTGGCCCTCTAAAATTGTAACAAATTAATTGTCTGCAACCCCTTCCTGGTCCCATTCCTCCTCATCCTCATCCATGCCGTTGCAATCCAGCGCATGCCATCCCTACATTCAGATCGAGGGCTCACATTTCGATCTACATTCTAGAGGTAGGTGTCGATCCATCATTAGTTCTTAGCTTCTGCAAGTGTGTTCATCATGGCCTACCGACTTGCAGAAATTACAAAACAATTGTTGGAACGTCTGTGTATACTTCTACAACAGGTGACAATTATCTATATTGTGTTTCCCTCCTATCTAACAGATCGTGCACCATAATGCAGGCACTGCGCTAGGCCCTGCTTGCACCTCTGATCTCAATGGCATTTGCCCTCCTGCCGCTAATTAGTCCGCAAAAACTGAAAAATGGTCCTTATCATGCCCTTGACCTTTACATTGTATGCACCATACTTCCTTGCACGTCTCTAGCCAAGGTGTCTTGTCTTGTTTCAAGCTCTACATTTCCAGACACAAATTTTGTAGTTGCAAGTGGATTTTCTGGACTCCCAGAATAGGATCTTGTATAGGGGTCTCATGAAATCTCATTGCCATCTCCAAAGCTTCAGGCTGGGTGGAAAGCTTTTGTTGTGACAGCGTCATCCTTAAATGTGATGATAGTGATGCTACAAACCATGTGCAATGTTGTGCATCTGTCAACGTCATGTTGGCTTTGTGAATCATACTCTTCAGTCTTTGATCTAGATCCTGTAGGAATTTACAGGGTAAGTTCCTCAGACATAACACCAAAAGGACACCACTCACAAACAGATCATAGATCAATACACCAGTATTTTGACGTGGTTAAAACCCTCAGAGAGGGAAACAATCCACGTCCTGCGCCAACGTGGCTACTACAGGCAATTTATTAATAAAAGAATGAAAATTTACATAAGCTTCTCTCATGCACGGTTAACCTACAAATGACCCTCCATGCGCTTTAAATAGAATTCATGGACCAATCGGGTGTCAAGCCACGGATCAAGTGTCGGTAATACCGAGGAGAGAATGAACCGTCGGATCACTACATATCGTGACCGTCGGATTGTAAGTTACAAAATGTACAGCGGTAAAGAAACACACTTTACCTAACTCTATACCTAACTCTATACTAGACCAAGTTGAACTTAACTATTCCTATGTGTCGGAATATCCTAACATCCCCCCTTAAGAACAACTTGGGATAGGATTGAAGGATTTACAAATATGACACAATAGGAGAAGGAAGGAGGCACTAGAGCCTATCCCCCCTTAGTGACAACTTCCTGAACTCCAAGCATATATCGAAGTTTAGTGAACTTCGCCTCTGTGAGAGCCTTTGTGAAGATGTCTGCAACCTGATCATCTGTTGAACAATATTGCACTTCAAGAACATGGTCATGAATGAGCTTTCTGATGAAGTGCATGTGAAGTTCAATGTGTTTGCTGCGCTGATGCTGAACTGGATCTTTGCAAAGTTGAATGGCACTTTGATTATCACACCAAAGTGTAGTCGGATGCTGCTGCTCAAAGCCAAATTCTGATAGGATCTGACGAAGCCACAAGGCTTCCTTACTAGCTTCCACGGGCACCACGATATTCTGCTTCTGCTGAAGAAAGAGAAATGGCAGCTTGTTTCTTGCAAGCCCATGTAATAGGTCCTGAACCAAGAGTGAACACATAACCAGCAGTAGACTTCCGATCATCAGGGTCACCGGCCCAATCGGAATCAGTGAAACCAACCAATAAAGGAGATGCTTCAGCACTGTAATGAATGCTAAACTAAACTGTACCGCGAACATAACGAAGTATTCGTTTAGCTTCTTTCAAATGAATTTCACGTGGGGTTTGCATAAACCGAGCAACAAGGCCAACAACAAAGGAAAGATCAGGACGAGTATGGGTTAAATACAAAAGTTTTCCTACAAGTTGACGGTATAAGGTAGCATCAACTTCAGGGGAAGTACAAGTGAC
>APFE030692553.1:90999-113208 GCA_000404065.3 Pinus taeda | reverse complement strand
TGTCAAGCTTGAGGAGGATAACATATGCTTGTTCTATAATCCACCCTTCGGGCAAACCTGTCGCTATATTTTAGCGAGCCTAGCGACAATGAAACTCATTCTCGTCCTGTTGGATGAGTTTGTCTCTATTTAGTTTAACGAGTTTAACGACAAAGATAACTCGGTCTCTTTCAATTTTAGAGAGTCTGAAAGAAACAGAAAGAAGACTTTGAAGATTCTTTTTCATTGTATAATCCCTTAAGTCTGAAAAGTGTAAAATAATACAAAAGGGATGAATTTTCGATAGTTTTAACAAGCCGAACAAGACAAGCGCTCGATCTTTTTGTGTAATAATTCCTCGGGTCTAAAAAGATTAAAATCTAAAGGAGGAATAGCACTTCCGATGCCTTTTAACGATCCGGAGAGGCCAATCGCTCAGCAATGTTTTCATATTTTACGATTCAGGTGAAAAGAGCTTAAAGAAGACTCGTCTTCGAGGAACGAGTGAGGGTTTCAGGTAGCAGTTGATTCCAGTTAAGGTTTGGAATTTTCCAATCGCAGCAGTGTTACAAGGATGGCTAGCAGAGTCACTCTTCGCAGATGTTCCTCGAAGGGGTAAACAATCATATGGGGGTGAATGATCAGCTAAAAACAGAGTGGAGGTGATGGCAAGAACATGACCGAGGCTCAAAAGCTGGTGATAAGACATTCACGATGGTTATTTACCCGATCATTTTTTAATGAGCTTAAACGCAGGGAGAAACACTTGCTCATGACTTATGTTTTTTTTAACGAGCATGAGCTATGCGCTAAAACTTCTTGTGGAGAGTTTATTTTTTAACGAGCTTGAACTCTGTGACAAAATTTGCCTGCCATGATGGTCATTGATTTTTTGATTTACCCTTAGCATTTTGTTCTTTCAAAGATAGTACTACCTGTTCATCCGCTTCATCAAACCAATTAGAAATGAAAACATATGCATGATAAATGAGTCAAAACACTAATATTTTACTTGATTACGTGCATAGTAAATTAAAAGTGACTTTTTACCTCTCATTTTACCATTTCATTTGAATTTGGTTTGTTGGAGCTCTGGAGGTTCTTTTCCCCCCTGATTTTCACCAGCGGATTTCGGAAGATTCTGTGTATGATTCTCGACGCCGTTCAGACCAGGTAGGAGCTAAACTTGTGCTCTTTCATTCCATGCCTTTCATTTTGGATTTTGAGCTCATTTCCTTATTCTTCTGAGCCCTTGGGGTTTGAAGAACTCGCCCTAGGATCATTGCACCCTTCCTTAGTCGAAAGATGCGATGCATACTGATGTCTCCACTGACTAGTCAGTATGCATCACTCCTAGAACACTTGCTGGGGTGTGATGGGCGCAAGGAGGAAAATTTTTGCATAGTTTCCTCATGAAATTTTTTCCTGTTTTCACCAAATGAAGATCCTAACTCTTCCCTTGTTTCTTTTTTAGAGATTCATCGCAGGAAAATGGTTGTCACATGGCAAGAACGTGAGCATGAAGAAGAGGACGTTGTTTCTTTACATGATCTGGGCACAGTAGCTGCATTACGGAACTGTGGCTTGCTGAAGTTTTTCCGTATCTCGAGCATGAGGAAACAAATTAGTTTTCTACAGTATTTCATCAATGCTTGGGATCCTATCAACTAAGTATTCCAGATTAGGGGCAAATCAATCCCCTTGAAAGTGGTGGACATCTATTTTCTGACCCGTTTGTCAAGGCACAGTGCCCCTCTCTCTTTATCAGGTTTTGCCCATGGGGGTGAGTCTGTAAGGGAGTACATTCGTCGGAATTGTAGAGAGGGATCTCAGCCGAGTGCAAATGGCAAGATCAACATCCGAGACGTCACTGACCGACCCTTGCAGACCATCCTGTTTACTTTTTCTAGACTGGCTGGTAGTTCTGTTCTCCATATAGCCAACAGATCTTATATGCAGTATGCTCTGGAATGCCTTGAACCAAAGGTATTCAATTGGTGTGATGCAGTACTTTCTGTGATGAAGGAATAGTTGACCAAGGTGAAGAGTGGAAGATCTAAGAACTTTGGTTATGGTTCCATTTTGACCACTTTCACCTTGGAGCGAATCCCACTGATGCAGCCACAATACATATCACTTGGCCTACCTCCACCGACAGAACCACAGATGAAAAGATGGGTTGATCTCATGTCTCGGCATGCTGGCCAGCACCAGATTTTGTTCTCTGAGACCTTCTTTGAGTGGTTCGACCATCAGGAGATGATCTATGCCAGGTTCCCATATGCTGGTATGGATTTCGTCGGTGATCCGGATTTGGCGCTGCCGATTGGAGAGCAGTGGGGTGTCATGGGTAATTTTCTTCTGACCATATCTCTGTTCATTGTTGTTTATAATGTTCTTATATTCTTCTGATCAAGACTAATCAAAACTCATGTGCTCATGTAGATGTTGGCCTAGTTCGACCAACAGCGCGCCGTAGAGACCCAGCGGCCGCTCCAGTAGGAGAAGCGGTTGGGAGGGCTATCCTTCACGACCTTGATGTGGCCGAGACTCTTTCGGCACTACAGGACCAAGTTGAGGGTCTTACCCTTGGCATCCCAGACGTGAGGACTGATGAGCTGCCTTTGCGGTTGCAGCGACATACCACTGGAGTGTCGAGTCGATGGACTAGGCTCTTATGCATGATTGCACAGGCGATGACCTGTTATCATCAGCACCATTAGGCTAGGGTGCCCCCTAGCATTTTTGAGTTTTGGGTCATTTGACCAATTTTTTCTTGGTTACAAAACATTATGTACAAACCATAAATAGTTTATGGAATATATTTTTGATTTTCGGAGCTTTATTTTGGTTCAGTTACATGATCCTGCTACATATATTGATGTGATGCTTCTTTTTATAAATGTCACAAATGTCTATCTAACACATAATTTGCCAATGAGTATGTTAATGTGTTTAAACTTCTGGAAATATGTTGATATTGGATGAATCAAACTGTCTTTCCAAAATTTTGACCCTTAGGAACATGCGATAGATAGTTGGATTTCGTACAGCATAGATGCCGGTGAGTTGTAGAATGACGAGCTGTGAGTCTAGCCTGACGACAAGTCGACATATACCATGTGCGATGGCATCAGAAAGGAGTTCTATTAATGCGCTATACTCAGCAATATTGTTCGTAGACCGACCAATACATACTCCTCTAAAACTTACTAACTCGCCACTCGGATTGAAAATGGCCCATGCCGTAGAAGACAGATTCCGCGAGCTACGACTTGCTCTGTTGACATATCCAACGAATGATTCCAGTAGGTTTGACATCTGCAACGAATGCAAAAAGTGGATTACTTAACCAAATTAAATGCTCTTGGCAAAAACAAAAATGTAACAAAAGCACGAGGACTACTATGCACGATCAAGCATAGTAGCATTTGAGGTACAACCCATTGCGAGGTTGCACCAGTGGAATCCCATCATAGTCCATCAACTTGTAGGCTCCTTTTGCTAATACTCGTTTAACAATATAGGGACCCATCCATAATGATTTGAATTTTCCTACTCCCAATTTATCGGATTCCTGGTCATAAAGTAATACCAGGTCACCCTCTGAGAAGACGCGAGGTTTGACATTCTTGTCAAACTATGCCTTGACTTGATTCTTATGAGCCTCGTTAGCCATAGCTACATCACAACAGGTTTCATCCAAATGGATTAATTCCAAGAAACGAGCCTCTTCTTCTGAGGTTCCGAGGAGAAGATCGACTGCAAGTTTGAGGGATGAGATTTCACATTGGATCGGTAAGATTGCTTTGAGACCGTACACCAACTGAAAAGGTGTGAATACGGTTGCATTTCTTACCGATGTCCGATATGCCCACAAGGCTGAGTACAGGATTAGGTGCCAATCCCGTTTGTGGGCTTTGATCATCCTTTGCAGCATGCACTTTAGGACTTTGTTGATTGCTTCAACTTGTCCATTAGCTTGCGGATAGTACGGAGTAGAGCTGTCATGGGACAGTCCTAATTTGGTAGCCAACTCAACCATCATGTGATTTCGAAAATGTGATCCATGATCTGTGACTATGGCCTGTGGAACGCCGAATCTGGAGACTACGTGATTGAAAAAGAAAAGGGTAGCCATTTCGCCGTTGTTGTTTAATGTAGGCATCGCCTCGGCCCATTTGGTAAAATAGTCCACCGTCACTATTATGTATCCATGCCCCCGGTCGAGGTGGGGTTACATGTCATGAAATCTATGCCCCATTTTGCAAATGACCCAACAGCTACTACTGGCTGTAGTGGTGTGGGTAGTCTTCTGGTTTTGCTATCGAAAATTTGGCAAGCATGACAACTTCTAACTGCGGTTATGCAATCTTTGAACATTGTTGGCCAGAAGTATCCTCCTCGCAAAATTTTTTGCACCGCAGCATAACCAGATTGATGGCCCCCACATGCACCTGAATGGTAGTCATTCAGGACTTTCTCGACCTCCTCAAGGGTGAGGCACCTCCGCAGAATGGTATCGATACCACGACGGTAAAGAGTATCACCAACGATCACGTAGTCCTTTGCTTGGTATCGAATATGTCGTTGTTTGGAGCATGAGGTATTAGACCTGTATGTTTGCATCTGGAGATAAATGATTATATTTGTGTACCACAAATCGCTTGAAGATATCAGAAACAGATTTTCATCCACGATTGCTTCTTCGGATGTTGCATCGTTGGACGATGATGGGAGATCGCATAGTAACTTCGCGAATACCAAGGCTTTATTTGATTTGGATCTTTTAAATTCCAAATCAAAATCTTGGAGAATCACTATCCATTTTGAATACTTGCCCCCCATCAACTATCGTGACAATATATAAGTCATGGGGTTGCAATCTGACAAAATGGTAGTTTTCCTAAAGAGGACGTAGTGTCGAAATCTCTATATTGCTTGAACAGCTATGAGGGCTAGATTTTCAATGTAGGAGTATTTCATTTCCGTATTATTTAAGTTTCGGCTTAAATAATATATAGGATGTTCAGTTCCATTATCTTCTTGAACTAAGACCATTTTTATGGTCGTATCTACTGCAACGAGATACAGGTTAAAGTCTTTCTGATAATCAGGAACATACATTAATGATGCTTGTATTAGAGATTTCTTTAAAGCGTCAAAGGAGGCTTGCGCGACCTGGTCCCAAACGAAGGGTACATCCTTTTTCAACAGACGGGTATAACCTTTAGCTAGTTTAGCATAATTTGGAATGAACCTCCTTAGGAAATTTGCTTTCCCTTGGAGTTTCTGAATCTGAAGCAGGCTTGAAGGTGGAGGTAAATCGATGATTGCCTGAACCTTACAAGGGTCAAGACAAATCCCATCCTTTGAGACAACGAAGCCAAGTAAACGACCAGAACTGACACAAAACACACATTTGTGTGGATTGAGTCTTATCTTGTAGTGTTGGCAACGTAGAAATATTGCTCTCAAATGGCGCGGATGATCGTTCTGCTTTCGCCAATGACCTGGGAGATCGTCGAGGTAAGGTTGAACGATGTTTTCGATGTCATGGAAAGCATAGTTCATTGCTCTCTGAAAAGTTGCCCCTGTGTTCTTCAAACCAAAGGGTAGCTTGCGATATGAAAATGTGCCCCACGGACAAATGAATGCAGTCTTTGACTGGTCCTATGGGCAAATATTTATTTGATTATACCCGGAAAATCCATCCATGAATGAAAAGATTTCGTAGCTAACGCATTCATTAATAATCTGGTCGATAAAGGGTGTAGGGTAGTTGTCTTTTGGACAAGCTTGATTTACATCCCTGTAATCAATGCACACTCTAATCATTCCTTGTTTTTTCATAACAAGAACAATATTCGATACCCAATCGGTTAGAGGAACTGGGTAAATGAAACTAACATGGAGGAGTTTTTCGACTTCTGCCTTGATGGCAACAACTTTCTTGGGGTGCACCTGTCTTAGTTGTTGTCGTACCGGTTTGACATCTAGATACATCTTAATCTCGTGTTCAACTATGCTCGAGTCAATACCTGGCATTTCATCGTATGACCAAGCAAAGACATCTCTAAACTCCCGAAAGAAAGTGCTATATATTTCCAGTTCGGAAGAAGAACAAGATTTGCCAACATGAATGTTCTCTACAACATCTTTTTTGGTCGAGATGTTTATGGAAATAGTTTCTTCGATATTGGATAGGTTTATTTTGGAATCCACCATATTTACAGTATTCATCAGAAAGTCAAATACTGAAGGATGTTGTAGGTCACCGGAATTATCTTCTTTACAAGTCGGAAGATGGGAACGATGGTGGTGATCTTCCCATGGTGCCCCATTGATCATCATTGATTGAATGATTCCTTCGTCTGTAAGGTGTACTTGTGACCAAGGATCTGAAGGGGTGCCATATTCCTTAGACCTATCTATTCAAAGGCTTGACGAGCGTTGATGCTGGTTTGCCTCCCATGCTGAGAACATTGATTGCTATAATATGTCCAGCGGGGTTAGTGGAAAAACCTATGAATGATCCATTTTAGCATCATTTTATGATATCTTTTGAATAGAAGATATCATATTGCAGGTTCCTACATTAGCCACTTCCACCAAATTGGGAGGAGGTGGTAGGGTAAAGGTTCCCATTAACGTAGGGTCTTTTAGTAGGCCTACTCCGATATTATGAAGCATGTTAGGGCTTCCGTGGATCATTGGAATGTTTCTTGTAACTTGCAAACTGTTGGGGAGAAAAGTTTGTTGGTCGATGATTGTAATTCCTCCTTGGGAAGGAAATTCAATTTTCCTAAAGTAGGTCGACACAACAGCTGCCATGGCATATATCCAGGGTCTTCCCAATAGGATGTTGTAGTCAAGATTTTCGTCGATGACTTCAACATCGATTTCTACTGTTTTTCCCCCCAGTTCGACTTGTAAGTTACTTAGTATCCCATACGGGGTGTATGTTCATCCATCAAATGCTTTTAACGTTGTTGACGATCGCGACAAAGAGGGAGACCCTAGAGTTTTCCAGCAACTCATCGACATGATACATGTGGATGCCTCCTCATCAATAATTGTTCTATGAATAGTTTTGTTGAGGGATTTCACTTGAATGAGGAAAGCTAGTTGAGCTGGTAACTGAGGGTCGTATCCTTTATGATTAAAAGATACAAGATTGGAATCCGTTGGGTCAATCCAACCTATTTCTGACAATAAAGCCTGCTTTTGGGAGGGGCAATTTTGCAACACTTCAAGAGTCGACATCGCAGATGGCGATTGGGCTAAATCCTCCACTATATTATAGTGTTGTGTTGCTCAGGCACGAGGGTTCAACGTCAATTTGTGTACTACTCCCTTTGGCGGTTTTACTATTAATTCAGGAATGATGGGTGGCACGACTTCTGTTGAAGTCGTAGTTGAACTACTAGGTTGTTCATTGTCCTTGTTGTTCAACATCTGTGGATTCTCGTAATCTTTACTCCTTGTCATTATAAGAGTGTCATTCAGTTGCTTCGAGACTGACAACATTAGCACTTGGGATGGGGAAGCATTTTCATTAGCAACCATATTCGTTCTTGGGTTCGGAAACGGATCAGTCAATACAGCCAAGGTTTTTGAACTTTTGAAAGATTTTCTAAGTTCTTCTTTAAATGGACAGTCCCATGTCCAGTGATCCTCGTCACATATATGACATGGATTTTTGGGTTTCACATTCCCATAAGGGTTTGCAGAAGGTTTCCTAGGAGATGAGTCTCCCTGGTTTTTCTTCTTCCCTTTTTTTTTCTTCTTGCCTCCTGGTTGCTTGGTTTCTTTGCCTTTGTCTGTTGACACAACATTTAATTCTGAGGCTAGAAATTCTTCATTTGCATCTTGACTCAAAACCATGCGGGCATTTTTGGTCGTGGCCTTTGTGGTTTTAGTGCTTGGTGTGCCTATCACACCATCGTCGGCATGAGAGTCCTTGTTTGATTTAGGAGGCGGAGGGATGGAGAATTCTGGTCTAAAAGCATCAGGGATTTTATCGCAGAGCATGTCAGACTGAGTATAGATCAAGTCTAGATATTGTGCATGAGCAATGACTTGCTCTTCACTGACGACTCCCCCCTTTGCCACATCTTCTGTAATAGAGGGTAACAGTGACTTAATAAACCATTCAGCCAATAGCTGATCAGGAACATATATTTTTACCATTCTACGACGACGCCGCCTCTCATGAATATGATCGGATATGTGAGCGGTTGTCATTTGTTTGAAATTGGTAAGAAACTCAGTTCATGTTTCATACCTAATAGGTAATTGAAAATGAGTTAAAGAGGTTGTGGCTAGGCTATTGAAGTTATCAAATGAAGCTCTAGGCAGTTCGATATACCACTTTGCTGCTGGACCAGTTAACGTGCGCTGAAAGAGGAGAAGCTGAATCGAATCATCATTGAGAGTGTTTGAAAAACACCATAGATGAAAGGTCATCACATGATTTGATGGGTCTTTGCCTGGATTTCCATTGAATTTAGGAATATCTGACGGAATTTTATGCGGGATCGCCGGCCACCAAGGGGCGTAGGCAATTGGATCGTTCGTTAGTCGACTTAGATCTGGTAACTCTAGAGTTGCCACGAAGGGAAACTGTTGATTTAGGCTTGGTTGAGCATACCTAGGATAAGAAGAAATAGTTTTAGCAATCGGTCTTTGCATACCAGCATAATGCATTTGATGTTGGTAACTTTGGTAAGGTTGATGGGCATAACCATTATGATATGGTTGATACTGCTGCCCATTACTCGCAAAGACTTGTTGCCCATATCCTTGCAAGGCTTGCTAGAATTGCAGTTGTTGGTATTGCACTAGCCATGGTTGTGAAGCCATGGACTGTTGTCCAGCACTGACTGTTTGACCAAGATTGGGGTTGGGGTTCCCCATTTGAACTTGTGCCATTCAACTAGTGGGTGATTGTGGTTGTGTCGGAGTTACAAGAGATTGTTGTATTTCCAACTACGAAACTTGAGGTTGGCATACAATTGGTGACGCTTGTACTTGCGATATAGCCACAATAGCCGGCATAGTGGGGATTTTTGTCATAGGTGAACTTTGTTGTATTGAGCATACAACTCTTGGTTGTTGAGACAGGACTAGTACCCAACCGCTAGTTGTGATTCCAGCATAACCCAAATTTTGTTGCGAACTCACGCATGGTTGTCTTTCTGGGGAAGACAATGAAAGGGTATATGGCCCTCCATACGATGGTAATCCAGTGCTCAAAGGAATAATTTTCCTTTGGGGACTAGTTTGCCCAAATTGACCTTGTGATGGATCAATTTGTCGAGACTCAACGTAAGAGATTCCAAATATAATTCTGGATGAACGAATGGGAACAGTCCATACTGTCGAAATAGCCCCCGGATGGACTCCATCCAGTGATTGAAAACTAGTTGGGACAGATGGCACACTGGTAAACATTGTCGGAATAGCAGAAGGGGCTTCCGTTGTTGTTGTGTCGAGTGACACAGTCCTTGATGTTGACGGTTGTTTAGACATGTTAATTCTATCCAAAACATTCCTCAGTGATTCTTCAAGAACTTTCGAGGGTGGGTGAATATTTTCTGATGAAGAAGGATATAGGGTGATCCCAGCTCCAAGTTGCATTGGAGCGCTAGACGGAGGATCTTCCACAATATCTTCTATGGCAATCAATCTAGGAGGAAGAGGTAGACCGTCAGGTCTGTAAAATATTTCTGGTTCCAAAGAAGATGTAAGTCCTATAGTAGCAGACGGTTGGGGAGTAACACCTTCTGAATCGGTCGTAGACAGAACCGGTTCAGGAATAGAAGTGTTAATCATCACACTAGGATCAGTTGTAATGTCCTGTTGTTGTTGCGGAATTTCTTCCATAGAGACAGGGATCCCAGAAATGTTCGGAGTAGCCGAAGTCTCTGAGGATGTTGGAGTGCTTGCTCCAACCAACCTAGGGGACTTTGATCTTTTTAAATGAGTTCGCTTCGTCTGGAATGGCTTCGCTTCTGGAGTCAATGATGGTTGACTCGTAAGTCTCCGTGAACGACGGGGTTTTGATTTACTTTCTTCCATAATTGCGGATTACTTGATCAACTCAAAATAAAAGGGGAAAATGTTTTTCAAATTAAATGAATTTTAGACGCTTTGACACAACTTGTTTTTTCATTTTTAAGAGTCGAGAAAAAACAAAAGATTGAACTCTAGTCGCCTTCAATTTTTATTGAGCTTGAAGTGACAAGCGCTCAGAGGACCTTTTCTGTTAAGGAGTCTGAAAAGGAGAAAAATAGACTTCTCTGGAGATCTAGGCAGAGAGGATTACCAAACCAATCGTAAAACTACAGAATACTTTTTACGGTACGGCAATCAGTCTTCCTGAATGCTGTGTTCGGTGTATTACGATCGATAGGGTGACAGACACGGCTTCCTAAGGATAAAGTATGTAGCCTATAGTGGTCTCCCAATATATACGCGACGGTACGTGGGAGCACAAGTCCATACTGGCACTTATCATCTCAGAGTGGAGGAAGCACCCAACCAGCACTGAAAACAACAGTTACCAGGCTTTACAACGCCAGAATACATCTCTAGCCTAGACCTCTAGATGTTACGTTAAGTTCCAAAGCATTGTTAGATTCATTGAGATTTATTTTAAGTTGATCTTTCTTAGCAGTTTGCCTTTCAGGTTCACCACGTGATGTATGTATAATTCCTAAATGCAGTCTAAGATGATAAATAGATGTTTTATCGTCTTTCAGCAATGAAAATCCTAGCTACTAAGGGGAATAAAGTCAAGCATCTTTTCTTCACATAGCACAGAGCACACGCTAATATGCACAGTCCTAAATCAAGCCAAGCATTCAAGATGCAAATGCACATGCATGTATTGATTTTCAGTTCCCTTAATGTGTAAATGACACTAAGAAAACTATGTGCAAAATTGAAATACTTTTAAAGCGACTGTACTCAGCAAAATTCTTTTTCAAAACGAAGTGAAAACAAGAGAGACACTTTGCGATTTTGAAATGGAAATTGCTTTTCGACACTTCAAAACTAGTAAATCAAGTCTTATGCAATGATAACTATATAATCAACTATATAAAACAATGTGATTGTTTTCTAAAACTGAAAACGATAGCTACGACACTTTCAGATCTATAGACGATAGTTTGACTATGTTATTTTTTGAAAAAGAGAACTAAAACAACGCAAAATACATAAAACGTTTATAGTTCTTTGCACTAAGGAGCGGAATAATGCAAGATAAGGGAGTATTCACAGAAACACACTGATTACAGACAGCAAAAAATCTTGAATAAAACTGAAAATAGTGAGAAAAATCCACATTCAAAGGGTAAAATCAGTCCTCCTTGACCATCGCACCTGTTACATAGTGAACTCAGTATGCAGCGCAGTTACTCCATTCGGGAAGTGCGATCATACAGGCTACCTTGAAGGTAGGGTGTGATGGTTACTGTGCGAGACTCTAAATGAGACTTAACTCACAGTTTGCAGTTTAGTTCAAGTGTTTGAGTTGAATAAGTACAGATCAATGTATGTAAAAACACAAGGGTGATTTAAGAGGTTACTAAAGCCACTACTTAGGGCAATTAGATTGCTTGCAAATCTATTATTTAATTTATAAACAAAAACTTGGAGATTGACTGGAGCAACATTGATCTACTTTTCATTTGTATGACAAATGTAGTTTGAAGGCTAGCTGGCTTGACTTCAGGCTCTGTCTGTATGTTTATAAAAGAAACAAGGATAGATAGGCTAACAAGTAATCTAGTCGATCCCCAGTGGACTCGCCATTTTGTTATACGGGAATAGTGTCCACACAAATACTGCTATTCCCACTAAGATGTGTGGCTATCTTAGAAACAAACAATCAAAGTCTACTGTTGATTCCTTTTATGAAAATAGATGAGAGGAGAACCAAGAGGGCCAACCTGAGTCTTGTGCTCGATTCGCTCTCCTTCTTGATAGAGTTTTACTACCTGCTGCTCAGCTTCAAAAGGCCTATAGAATCACGGCAACATACTACTATGCAAGAAACAAGGATCTAAATTCACAAATAATGTAGGATCAGATGTACATTAACCATATACAAGCATATATAAACAAGAACACTAGGATATGGAAGGAAACAAGAATAGCTTTATTCAGATAAAAGTAGCAAGAGGATTACAACCATGAGCAGCTCTGACCCAACATCATCCTCCAGCTAAGAACCCCTTCTTTCACCTCAAGCAAAGCAAAATCACCCAACACTGTGAATGTACACAAGAATACTGACAACACTTCTCTATAGATTACAAAATTCCAGCCTCCTGATCTCTGTGATGAGGGATCCATATATAGATGATTACCGAGAGGTGAGTCATCTTTTGGGATCTTGATTAGTGTCTTCTCTCTGATAGTTTCTGCTTCCACTTGGAGAATGAATATCTCTTACTCATCCCTGGTCGAAAATGGAGTGGAAAGTGTCAGAGGGGAAGCTTCTAGAAGATTCCATGATCTTCCACCTCGCATTTTGGTCCCTGACATTTGTCCATTCCTGACCATCGCACCCTACACAGGAGCAAAATAGTATGCGTCACACCTTGTACATTGGGAAGGTGATATGCATCGCACCCTCTGCTTGGAGCTTTCAGTATGGTCCAATTTTGACCATTTATGAGCAGTTTTAAGTGGAGAACTTCTGGGAGATGATGTAATGAGTTGACCTTGTTCCTTTAGGCAGCGAAGCAACCCTTTTAGGGACTTAAGAGCCCTCAGTTTATGGAAATTTGTGATTGGGTTTGAAGTGCCCAAAAATGTCTATAACAATTGCCCCCTAAAGCATGAGGTCTTTAATCGTTTTTGATGTCGGGTAAAATGCTTTACTATGAGGATCTGAAGTTTTTCTAAGCTGGGAGGTGACCTGTAATAAGATACAATACAATACATTATATGAAAACATTTTTTCATGATCCAGCTGAGGCGGGCATTCCCATGCTCAGCTTTATAAACTCATTTTCATGTACATAGGACAGATGATCGTCTGTGTGACAGACTGATGATATGGACACATCATCGTTTGATTTGGATGATCATCTATTCGGCAATGATGTACACTAGATGTTTTTATATTCCTGAATATATCGCAGCCCGGATGGATGAAACTAGATCCGGGGTCTTCAAACTCGGCTAATCTTCACTCGGAGTACAAGTCGATCCATGTGAAAAATGTTTTTGGAGTCGAACACGGAAAGACATCGCTTGATTACCAGCCAATGATGTAAGTTGTTAACAGGTGCGAGAGGAATCACCAATAATGACAATGACCCTCAAGGTACTAAAATACAATATACGTGGTGTGAAATGGGACTTGGTGTCGAACATCACGGAAAATCTCTCAGTCGAAGGCCATTGATGTAAATCTGCCGCTGAAAGTGAGAAACTTGCCATTGAGGCATGCAAGCTTCAAAGTACTGAAAGGGTTGTTCCTAAGTCAACTTCTTGGATAATGAGCTGATGTCGACAAGAAGCGACCCGTCGCAGGAGGGCCTTAATGAATCCCACATCAATGACACAGAACGAAGTAAATGATTTTGGAGGTGAAAACAAACTGACGATATGGGGGTTCAAGGTGGCGGTCATGAAGGAATGAAGCATGAATGTATTACAGTGGGTGAGACTCAGGTGAACTTTCTGAATGACTTCTCTTGAACATATCGGCGACACTGACGATGGATTGGTAGCGTTAACACCAGAGATGGATGGTGTGACGGATCAATGGTGAGGACCAGTGAACGGAACAACCCAACCCGACATGGATGCGGAAGGAAAGTGTCATGTTCAAGAGCGACTTGCTACCAATAAAGTTTCTTCTTGTTTTCTTCCCAATTTTCCCGAGTCATTGCTAACCAGTACCTCTTTATTTTTGTCAAGCTTGGGGAGGATAACATATGCTTGTTCTATAATCTGCCCTTTGGGTGAACCTGTCGCTATATTTTAGCGAGCCTAGCGACAATGAAACTCGTTCTCGTCCTGTTGGATGAGTTTGTCGCTATTTAGTTTAACGAGTTTAACGACAAAGATAACTCGACCTCTTTAAATTTTAGAGAGTCTGAAAGAAAGAGAAAGAAGTCTCTGAAGATTTTTTTTCATTGTATAATCCCTTAAGTCTGAAAAAGTGTAAAATAATACAAAAGGGATGAATTTTTGATAGTTTTAATGAGCCGAAGAAGATTAAAATCCCTCAGGTCCAAAAAGATTAAAATCTACAGGAGGGATAGCACTTCCGATGCCTTTTAACGGGCCGGAGAGGCCAATCGCTTGGAAATCTTTTCATATTTTATGAGTCAGGTGAAAAGAGCTTAAAGAAGACTCATTTTCGAGGAACGAGTGATGGTTTCAGTTAGCAGCTGATTCCAGGTAAGGTTTGGAATTTTCCAATCACGACAGTGTTACAAGGATGGCTAACAGAATCACTCTTCGCAGATGTTCCTCGAAGGGGTAAACAATCATGTGGGGGTGAATGATCGGCTAAAAACAGAGTGGAGGTGATGGCGAGAACATGACCAAGGCTCAAAAGCTGGCGATAAGGCATTCACAATGGTTATTTACCCGTTCATTTTTTAATGAGCTTAAACGCGGGGAAAAACACTTGCTCATGACTTATGTTTATTTTTTAACGAGCATGAACTATGTGCTAAAACTGCTCATGGAGAGTTTATTTTTTAATGAGCTTGAACTATGTGAAAACATTGCTCGCCATGATGGTCATTGATTTTTCAATTTACCCTTAACATTTTGTTCTTTCAAAGATGGTACTACCTGTTCATCTGTTTCATCAAACCGATTAGAAATGAAAATATATGCATGATAAATGAGTCAAAACACTACTATTTTACTTGAATTACATGCATAGTAAATTAAAAGTGACTTTTTACCTCTCATTTTACCATTTCATTTGAATTTGGTTTATTGGAGCTCTGGAGGTGCTTTTCCCCCCTGATTTTCACCAGTGTATTCCGGGAGATTCTGTGGACGATTCTCGACATTGTTCGGACCAGGTAGGCGCTAAACTTGTGCTCTTTCATTTCATGCCTTTCATTTTGGATTTTGAGCTCATTTCCCTATTCTGTTGAGCCCCTGGGGTTTGAAGAACTCGCCCTAGGATCATTGCACCCTTCCTTAGTCAAAAGGTGCGATGCATACTGATGTCTCCCCTGACTAGTCAGTATGCATCGCTCCTAGAACACTTGCTGGGGTGCGATGGGCGCGGGGAGGAAAATTTTTGCATGGTTTCCTCATGGAATTTTTGCCTGTTTTCACCAAATGAAGATCCTAACTCTTCCCTTGTTTGTTTTTCAGAGATTCATTGGAGGAAAATGGTTATCACATGGTGAGAACACGAGCATGAAGAAGAGGACACTGTTTCTTTACATGATCCGGGCACAATAGCTGCATTACGGAGCTGTGGCTTGCTGAAGTTTTTCCGTATCTCGAGCATGAGGCAAGAAATTAGTTTGTTGCAGTATTTCATCAATGCTTGGGATCTTATTAACCAGGTATTCCAGATTAGGTGCAAATCGATCCCCTTGATAGTGGTGGACATCTATTTTCTGACCGGATTGTCGAGGCACAACGCCCCTCTCTCTTTATCAGATTCCGCCCGTGGGGGTGAGTCTGTAAGGGAGTACATTTGCCGACATTGCAGAGAGGGATCTCAGGCGAGTGCAGACGACAAGATCAACATTCAAGATGTCACTGACCGGCCCTTGTGGACCATCCTATTTACTTTTGCTAGACTAGCTAGTAGTTCTGCTCTCCATATAGCCAACAGATCTTATATGCAGTATGCTCTGGAATGCCTTGAACCAAAGGTGTTGAATTGGTGTGATGCAGTACTTTCTGTGATGAAGGAACACTTGACCAAGGTGAAGAGCGGAAGATCTAAGGACTGTTGTTATGGTTCCATTTTGAACGCTTTCGCCTTGGAGCGAATCCCACTGATGTAGCCGCAGTATATATCACTTGGCCTACCTCCATCGACAGAACCACAGATGCAGAGATGGGTTGATATCATGTCTCGGCATGCTAGCCAGCCCCAGATTTCGTTCTCTGAGACCTTATTTGAGTGGTTTGACCGTCAGGAGATGGTCTATGCCAGGTTCCCATATGCTGGTATGGACTTCCGAGGTGATCCGGATTTGGTGCTGCCGGCTGGAGAGTAGTGGGGTGTCATGAGTAATTTTCTTCTGACCATATCTCTATTCATTGCTGTTTATAATGTTCTTATATTCTTCTGATCAAGACTAATCAAAACTTATGTGTACATGTAGATGTTGGCCCAGTTCGACTAGCAGCACGCCGTAGAGACCCAGCGGCCGCTCCAGCAGGAGAAGCAGTTGGGAGGGCTATCCTTCGCGACGTTGACGTGGCTGAGACTCTTTCGGCACTACAGGACTAGGTTGAGGGTCTTACCCTTGGCATCCCAGAAGTGAGGACTGATGAGATGCCTTTGCGGTTGTAGCGACATACCACTGGAGTGCCGAGTCGATGGACTAGGCTCTTACGCATGATTGCACAGGCGGTGACCTGTTATCATCAGCACCATTAGGCTAGGGTGCCCCCTAGCATTTTTGAGTTTTGACCAATTTTGTCTTGGTTGCAGAACATTATGTACAGACTATAAATGGTAATGGAATATATTTTTGATTTTCGGAGCTTTATTTTGGTTCACTTACATGACCCTGCTGCATATATTGATGTGATGCTTCTTTTTATAAATGTCGCAAATGTCTATCTAACACATAATTTTCCAATGAGTCTGTTAATGTGTTTAAACTTCTGGAAATATGCTGATATTGGATGAAATCAAACTGTCTTTCCAAAATTTTGGCCCTTAGGAACATGCGATAGATAGCTGGATTTCGTACAGCATAGATGCCGGTGAGTTGTAGAACGATGAGCTGTGAGTCTAGCCTGACGACAAGTTGGCATATACCATGTGGGATGGCATCAGAAAGGAGTTCTATTAATGCGCTATACTCAGCGATATTGTTCGTAGACCGACCAATACATACTCCTTTGAAACTTACTAACTCGCCGCTAGGATTGAAAATGGCCCATGCCGCAGAAGATAGATTTCGCGAGCTACGACTTGCTCCGTCGGCATATCCAATGAATGATTCCAGTAGGTTCGACATCTGCAATGAATGCAAAAAGTGGATTACTTAACCAAATTAAATGCTCTTGGCGAAAACAAAAATGTAACAAAAGCACGAGGACTACTATGCGTGATCGAGCATAGTAGCATTTGAAGTACAACCCATTGCGAGGTTGCGCCAGTGGAATCCCATCATAGTCCATCAACTCATAGGCTCTTTTTGCTAATACTCATTTAACAATATAGGGACCCATCCATAACGATTTGAATTTTCCTGCTCCCAATTTATCGGATTCCTGGTCATAAAGTAATACCAGGTCACCCTCTGAGAAGACGCGAGGTTTGACATTCTTGTCGAACTGTGTCTTGACTCGTTTCTTATGAGCCTCGTTAGTCGAAGCTGCATCACGATGGGTTTCATCCAAACAGATTAATTCCAAGAAATGAGCCTCTTCTTTTGAAGTTCCAGGGAGAAGATCGACTGTGAGTTTGAGGGATGAGATTTCACATTGGACCGTTAAGATTGCTTCGAGACCGTACACCAATTGAAAAGGTGTGAATCCAGTTGCATTTCTTACCGATGTCTGGTATGCCCACAAGGACGAGTATGGGATTAGGTGCCAATCCCGTTTGTGGGCTCCGATCATCCTTTGCAGCATGCGCTTTAGGACTTTGTTGATTGCTTCAACTTGTCCGTTAGCTTGTGGATAGTACGGAGTAGAGCTATCGTGGGACAGTCCTAATTTGGTAGCCAACTCAACCATCATGTGATTGCGAAAATGTGATCCATGATCTGTGACTATGGCCTGTGGAACGTTGAATCTGGAGACTACGTGATTGAAAAAGAAAAGGGCAGCCATTTCGCCACTGTTGTTTAATGTAGGCATCGCCTCAGGCCATTTGGTAAAATAGTCCACCGCAACTATTATGTACCCATGCCCCCCGGTCGAGGTGGGGTTACATGTCATGAAATCTATGCCCCATTTGGTGAATGGCCCAACAGCTGCTACTGGTTGCAGCGGTGTGGGTGGTCTTCTGGCTTTGCTATCGAAAATTTGGCAAGCATGACAACTTCTAATTGCGGTTATGCAATCTTTGAACATTGTTGGCCAAAAGTATCCTGCCCGCAATTTTTTTTGCGCCGTGGCATAACCAGATTGATGGCCCCCACATGCGTCTGAATGGTAGTCATTCAGGACTTTTTCGGCCTCCTCAAGGGTGAGGCACCTCCACAGAATGGTATCGATACCACGACGGTAAAGAGTATCACCGACGATCACGTAGTCCTTTTCTTGGTGTCGAATACGTCGTTGTTCGGAGCGTGAGGTATTAGACCTGTATGTTTGCGTCTGGAGATAAATGATTATATCTCCATACCACAAATCACTTGAAGATATCAGAAAAAAATTTTCATCCACGATTGCTTCTTCGGATGTTGCATCGTTGGACGACGATGGGAGATCTCATAGTAACTCCGCGAATACCAGGGCTTTCTTTGATTTGGATCTTTTAAATTCCAAATCAAACTCTTGGATAATCGCTATCCATTTCAAATACTTGCCACCCAGCAACTGTCGCGACAATATATAAGTCATGGGGTTGCAATCTGACAAAATGGTAGTTTTTCTAAAGAGGACGTAGTGTTGAAATCTCTGTATTGCTTGAAGAGCTACAAGGGCTAGTTTTTCAACGTAGGAGTATTTCATTTCCATATCATTTAAGTTTCGGATTAAATAATATATAGGATGTCCAATTCCATTGTCTTCTTGAACTAAGACCATTGCTATGGTCATATCTGCTGCAGCCAGATACAGGTTAAAGTATTTTTGATAATCAGGAGCATACATTAATGACGCTTGTATTAGAGATTTCTTTAAAGCGTCAAAGGAGGCTTGCACGACCTGGTCCCAAACGAAGGGTACATCCTTTTTCAATAGACAGGTATAACCTTTAGCTAGTTCAGCGTAATTTGGAATGAACCTCCTGAGGAAATTTGCTTTCCCTTGGAGTTTCTGAATCTGAAGCAGGCTTGAAGGTGGAGGCAAATCGATGATTGCCTGAACCTTACAAGGGGCGAGATGAATCCCATCCTTTGAGACAACGAAGCCAAGTAAACAACCAGAACTGACACAAAACACACATTTGTGCGGATTGAGTCTTATCTTGTAGTGTCGACAACGTAGAAATATTGCTCTCAAATGGCGCGGATGATTGGTCCGCTTTCGCGAATGAGCTGGGAGATCATCGAGATAAGGTTGAATGATGTTTTTGATGTCATGGAAAGCATAGTACATTGCTCTCTGAAAAGTCACCCCTGCATTCTTCAAACCAAAGGGTAGCTTGCGATATGCGAATGTGCCCCATGGACAAATGAATGCAGTCTTTGACTGGTCCTGTGGGCGGATATTTATTTGATTATACTCGGAAAATCCATCCATGAATGAAAAGATTTCATAGCCAGCGCATTCATCAATAATCTGGTCGATAAAGGGTGTAGGGTAGTTGTCTTTTGGACAAGCTTGATTTACATCCCTGTAATCAACGCACACTCTAATCGTTCCTTGTTTTTTCATAACAGGAACAATATTCGATATCCAATTGGTTAGAGGAACGGGGTAAATGAAACCAGCATGGAGGAGTTTTTCGACTTTCGCCTTGATGGCAATGGATTTCTTGGGGTGCACCTGCCTTAGCCATTGTCGTACCAGTTTGACATCTGGATACATCTTAATCTCGTGTTCAACTATGCTCGAGTCGATACCTGGCATTTCATCGTATGACCAAGCAAAGACATCTCTAAACTCGTGAAAGAGAGTGCTATATATTTCCAGTTCGGAAGAAGAACAAGATTTTCCAACATGAATGTTCCCTACAACATCTGTTTTGGTCGAGATGTTTATGGTAATAGTCTCTTTGATATTGGATAGGTTTCTTTCGGAATCCACCGTGTTTACAGTATTCGTCAGAAAGTCAAATACTGAAGGATGTTGTAGGTCACCGGAATTATCTTCTTTACAAGTCGGAAGATGGGAACGATGGTGGTGATCTTCCCATGGTGCCCCATCGATCATCATCGAATGAATGATTCCTTCGTCTGTAAGGTGTACTTGTAACTAAGGATCTGAAGGGGTGCCATATTCCTTAGACCTATCTATCCAAATGCTTGACGAGCGTTGATGCTGGTTTGCCTCCCATGCTGAGAACATTGATTGCTATAATATTTCCAGCAGGGTTAGAGGCAAAACCTGTGAATGATCCATTTTAACATTGTTTTCTAACATCTTTTGAATGGAAGATATCATATTGCAAGTTCCTACATTAGCCACTTCCTCCAAATTGGTAGGAGGCAGTAGGGTAAAGGTTCCCATTAACGTAGGGTCTTTTAGTAGGCCTACTACGATATTATGAAGCATGCTAGGGCTTCCGTGGATCATTGGAATGCTTCCCGTAACTTGCGAACTGTTGGGGAGAAAAGTTTGTTGGTCGATGATTGTAATTCCTACTTGGGAAGGAAATGCAATTTTCCTGAAGTAGGTCGACACAACAGCACCCATGGTATATATCCAGGGTCTTCCCAGTAGGATGTTGTAGTCAAGATTTCCGTCGATGACTTCAACATCGATTTCTACTGTTTTTCCCCCCAGTTCGACTTGCAAGTTACTTAGTATCCCATATAGGGTGTACGTTCGTCCATCAAATGCTTTTAATGTTGTTGGCAATCACGACAAAGAGGGAGACCCCAGAGTTTTCCAGCAACTCATCGACATGATACATGTGGATGCCCCCTCATCAATAATTGTTCTATGAATAGTTTTGTTGAGGGATTTCACTTGAATGAGGAAAGCTAGTTGAGCTGGTAACTGAGGGTCGTATCCTTTATAATTAAAAGATACAAGATTGGAATCCGTTGGGTCAATCCCACCTATTGCTGACAATAAAGCTTGCTTTTGGGAGGGGAAATTTTGCAGCACTTCAAGAGTCGACATCATAGATGGCGATTGGGCTAAATCCTCCACTATATTATAGTGTTGTGCTGCTCGGGCACAAGGATTAAATGTTGATTTGTGTACTACTCCCTTTGGCGGTTTTATTGTTAATTCAGGAATGATGGGTGGCACGACTTCTGTTGAAGTCGTTGTTGAACTACTAGGTTGTTCATTGTCCTTGTTGTTCAACATCTGTGGATTCCTGTAATCTTTACTCGTCGTTATAAGAGTGTCATTCAGTTGCTTCGAGACTGACAACATTAGCACTTGGGACGGGGAAGCATTTTCGTTAGCAACCATATTCGTTCATGGGTTCAGAAATGGATCAGTCAATACAGCCGAGGTTTTTGAACTTTTGAAAGATTTTCTAAGTTCTTCTTTAAATGGATAGTCCCGTGTCCAGTGATCCTCGTCACATATATGACATGGAGTTTGGGTTTCACATTCCCAGAAGGGTTTGCAGAAGGTTTCCTAGGAGATGAGTCTCCCTGGTTTTTCTTCTTCCCTTGTTTTTTCTTCTTGCCTCCTGGTTGCTTGGTTTCTTTGCCTTTGTCTGTTGACACAACATTTACTTCCGAGGCTAGAATTTCTTCATTTGCATCTTGACTCGAAACCGTGCGGGCCTTTTTGGATGTGGCCTTTGCGGTTTTAGTGCTTGTCATGCCTATCACACCATCACCGGCATGAGAGTCCTTGTTTGATTTAGGAGGCGGAGGGACGGAGAATTCTGGTCTAGGAGCGTCAGGGATTTTATCGTAGAGCGTGCCAGACTGAGTGTAGATCAAGTCTAGATATTGTGCATGAGTAATGAATTGCTCTTTAGTGACGGCTCCCCCCTTTTCCACATCTTCTGTAATAGCGGGTAACAGTGACTTAATAAACCATTCAGCCAATAGCTGATCAGGAACATATGTTTTTACCATTCTACGACGATGGCGCCACTCATGAATATGATCGGATATGTGAGTGGCTGTCGTTTGTTTGAAATTGGTAAGCAGCTTAGTTCCTATTTCGTACCTGATAGGTAATTGAAAATGGGTTAAAAAGGTTGTGGCTAGGGGACTGAAGTTATCA
>APFE030692553.1:56946-88313 GCA_000404065.3 Pinus taeda | reverse complement strand
GTGCAAGTTCCTCCCAGGGTCCAGCAAGAGTTTTCCTTTACTTTGATAAGCTCACCCACTTCCAAATGAAACAAGAAAGGATGGTAATCTCTCCTCACAAGCTTCTACAAGGAAGTCCTAATTCCAGCAGCATCTACCCTTTGGAATGTTCAAATTTCAACCTCCCCTCCTCTGGCCCAATGCCTGTATTTATAATGTTCTAAAGGAAGTTAATCAGGTCCAACATTAATGGGATAAGCCCCTCTTTTGGATGGTGTAGCTCCTCTCTTGATGGGATAAGTTCCTCTTTCATAGGGATGCACGAACCATCTGGAGGCGCTCAATACACGTCAAGCAATCTTCTAGAATGCTCTAGAAATGACCACAAGTAACTTTTTTAAGATGAAACTCATGCCTTTTGACCTTTACAGGGGTACGCACCCATCCCTTGGCATACAGAGCGTACAAATACACAGGTATAATGAACTTGGAGTGCGTACACGCAGGTAAGGTAGAGAGAACCTGCGTACCCAGAGATAAACATGTTTTTTAATGACTTTCTCTCTTTCTTGAAGTTTGACATGGAGAGCAGAGGTATAAGGCTTGCCAAGGAGGATAGTATGACTGTTGATGGAGCCATACTAACTGCAGATAGTCATGGTGACAAATTTTAGTGTAACAGTCACCGTGAAAACTTGGAATCTGTGGATACTTGAACCATGGAGTCATCAGGTGAATTATTCTTTCGATACTTGAACTGTGGAGTTGTCAGGTGAATTATTCAGGCTTCTTGTGCCTGACCATTATCCACCATTAACAATATGGAACATTAAATGTTCATTCCCTAGTACGGTCGCCAAAATGTTATCACTCGTTAATATAATAATGTTGAGAAATAATTGTATAGGTAACCACAAAACCACTTTGGAAGTTAGGATCTAGCCCTGCCAGCCTTAGAAAGGGATCTCTCTTTATAATTTAACTTTGTTTGACTGAATATATTAGGCTAGTTATCAATTTTAGATTTGGGTTTTTGTGTTGTAGGGTTGACATAGTGGAAATTAGGCCATTCGAAAATGCAGTCATAGGTTTAGATTGATCAAATGTAGAGTTTAAGGCTAAACTTACAAGGCAAGGTAGGAAAGTTCATTGGATCCTTTAAGATCTATAGCATGGTGGAGAAGAAAATATTCAACAATCCAATTAAATGCAGAGCAATTAAGAATTATGTTTTTAGTTAGAAAAGGTAGAAATTATTCAAAGTCAGAATGAGAGTGTACATCAAAAAAAAAATTGTTCTTCAACTTTCTATTGAATAATTCAAATCTTAGCAATAACATATGTATAAGAGATATTTTTAATTGGGACGAAGCTCTGTAGCTAGGGTTCTGGTGACTCTCTAAGACGGCACAGACTGACTTGTGACAGCATCCACCGAGGGCCTGACTTCCAGGTTTTCAATAGAGCATCAAAGGCATAACAACAGAGCACATGGACACCCCCCAAGGGGGGGCATCATTTCCCTCCCCCAAGGACAACTTCGCGCTGCCAGGGCATGAGGGGTCTATAGTTTTTGGGTCAGTTCATGAAGAGGAGAATAACAGTGAGATCCCGCAACAGAGTAAGCTCAACATGTCGGCTAATCAGGCAGAAAAGAGCAATGAAATGCCAGAAAGAAAGGACAAGCAAGAGGAAATGCCCAAGGTCACCTTGAAAACTTGCAAATCAATAGCAGCCGAAAGGCCCAGGATAGAATTACCCGGCCAGAAGATCAATGAACGAATCCAATACATGAAGGATCACGCACTGATTGGGAAATTTATAGGATTCTGGCTGACAGAAAAAGCCCTTGATGGCTGGATCGCTACTAAATGGAAACCCAAGGGCCATGTCACATTGCAGCTAGGAATGAAAGGGTTCTTTACTGTGATCTTCTTATGCTTAGAAGACAAGTAAAAAGTCATGGATGAGGGGCCATACTTTTTCAACTCAGCAGGACTGTATCTAAGGGATTGGTTAGCAAGATTTAACCTGGACAAGGAAGACCTCACCTGGGCTCCAGTGTGGATCAGAACATATTCACTTCCAGAGGAGTATTGGGATGAAGGCTTGCTCAAAGACATTGGCAATGGACTAGAGGAATACATAAAAGCGGCGGAAGAGACAAAGGTTCGCAGATACACATCCTATGCCCGCATATGTGTCTTCACGTGCCTGGACAAAGCCCTCCCAGACTCGGTGAGTCTTTCTCATGATGACTATGAATGGATTCAACCCTTGCATTATGAACATGTACCTTTTCACTGCTGTAAATGTCATGCTTAGGGCATCTCTTTAGGGACTTTCTACTAAATTCCAAGGCCAATGCCTCCGACCCCTCTGACACTTTGACCTAGGATGGCTTCGCCAAAGTACCCAGCCGCAAACGAGCGCACAAAAAACCCTCTACTGGGAAAAAACCCCAGCAAGATTCTGCCTCATTACCTACCATGAACAATAGTTTTGAAATTCTTGCTCAAGCCTTTGAAGAGCAACCCTTGATCTCAAAGCCTAGCTCCATGCTCATCTCCTCCTCAACCCAACCTCCTCCCTCTAGCTATCCCCCTGACTCACATACCTCCAAGGGTGAAATGGCAATCCCAATGGAGAGCCATAAGGGGCCTGATGGGAAAATAAATGATATGGAAGTTGATGGCACTCCAGACCATCCCCTGAGCTTGGATATATCTATAGCAGAAAATAGTCAAGTGCAACAGATGGATGAAGAACCAGAAAGTATAGATATGGAAGGACTACACATTCTTGAGCTCAAACTAGCATGCAAAAAGAAGGATTATGATAAAATCCCAGAGCTTCAACTCAACAAACTAGAAGTCGTAATCTCGAGGGCTTATCAGCAGAAAAAACTAGGCATCTAGCCGGGAAGTTATTGGGATGGTGGCCTCCCCCCAAAAGATTCCAAAAAGAGGGGGAGAAGAATGGATCTCCAATGAACAATTGCAGTAGGTAAAATCCTGGTGGACTCAGGCAGGTATACAAAATTGACAAAGTACTACAAACCCTCTATCAATAGTGAATCATGAAGCTTACTTCATGGAATTTAAGGGGGCTCATTAGCCTAGGGAAACTAAGAATATTGAAAAACATGATAAAGATGGAGAAGCTGCAAATATGCTTTCTTCAAGAAACAAAGTGTAATAGCAGCACTCTAGGAAGCATCCTTTCTAGAGCATGGCCAGGCTGTCAATCGGTGGCAGTGGATGGCTCAGGCACATCAGGCGGGCTCACCATTGCTTGGAATATGCAAGCACTAACTCTCTTCGACTTTCATGCATCTCCCCACATCATCTAGGCCACCTTCCACATGATAGGCACTATATACATGGACACATTACCAATGTTTACTTCCCGCAGGAAGCAAGGAACAAAATAGCTCTACTTAGTACAATAGAAGCTCTGAATCTTAACATAATGCATCCTCTTTGGATCATTGGAGGGGAATTCAACATGATCACCAAGCTCGAGGAAAAGCTAGGGGGGAGAATCAGGTTGGAACAAGAAAATATCCATTTCAAATGCTTCATCCAAACCAATTCTCTAGTCGACCAACAATTTTGTAACGACATGCATACATGGAGCAATCGCAGAGCAAGGAAGCACCAAATCGCTTCTAAAATTGACAGATTCCTCATATCTGATAACTCAGTTCATTTGGGAGGAGACATAGCGACAACAATCCTCCCTCATTCCGGCTTAGATCATTGGCCAATCTCCCTCTAGTGGCAAAGACCAGGCAACACCACCAAGTGGCCCTTCCGCTTCGAAGAGTTCTGGCTCACCCACCCTTCATTCAAGGACTTCATCAGATCTACTTGGAACACCTTCATACCGCCAGAGGGATCCAAAATGTTTCAGTTCCAATAGAAACTCAAGCATCTAAAATCCCAATTAAAGCACTGGAATCAAGAGACTTTTGGAAACATCTTTAAGGCGCAACAAGACCTAAACAAGGAAATGGCAGATCTCTAGCAATAAATAATCATAGGGGGACACACTGAAAGGACCCTGGAATAGCAACAACACATTCACAATCAACTGGAGGAGAGGAGAAAGCAGGAGGAGATATTATGGAAGTAGAAATCCAGGATTAGATGGCTGAAAGAGGGAGAATGGAACACTAAATTCTTTCACCGAACCACTGTTCAAAGAAGAATGCACAACAATATCTCTTTCATATAGAAGCAAGGAGGGGTAAGAGTGGAAAATCATGAAGAAATCGAGGAGGAGTTCCTAAGTCATTTCAAACAAGTTCATCAAGAGCCCATGTAGATAGGCAACATGCCATAGAAAAAATCACCCAAAATGTGCCAAAATGTATCACTGAGGAACACAATGAGCTTCTTCTACGACCAATCCTGAACCAAGAGGTGGATGTAGCTATGTTCCAACTCAAGGAGGCAAAGCCCCTAGCCCAGATGGCTTCACTACCACCTTCTTCCACACCTTCTGGGAGCTGATAAAAATTGAGGTCTGGCAAGTGGTGGAGAAATCGAGAGCTCTTCATTGGTTTTTACCTTCTCTCAACTCAACTTTCATTGCACTCATTTCAAAAGAGGAGCAATCCAACACTCCAGACAAATTTCACCTGATTTCTCTCTGCAACGTTATTTACAAAGTGATCTCTAAAGTCATCGCCAACAGGTTAAAGCCACTTTTTCCCCTGCTCATCTCACCTGAACAATCTAGATATGTGTAAGGGAGACAGATCTTGAATGGCATTATCCTCACACATGAAATCATACACTCCCTTAAGCACTCCAAATAGGTAGGTATGATACTAAAGCTTGATCTTTCAAAAGCCTTTGATAAGCTTAGTTGGACATACATTCATAAAATGTTAAACGTTTTTGGATTCTCACCTATGTGGATTCGTTGGATTATGAGTCTTATCTCCTCATCCTTCTTTTCCATTCTTGTTAATGGCATCCCCTCCCGTCCTTTCAGTCCCTCTCGAGGAATCAGGCAGGGCGACCCTCTCTCCCCTTCCTCTTTGTGTTAATGGCTGAAGGCTTGGGACGTCACTTCAAACAGGCCCTCCTCACCCAGCAACTTAAAGGTCTCTCCATTCACCACTCCATAGCTATATCTTATCAGCAGTTTGTTGATGACAACATGCTTTTTAGCTACTGTTCAGTCCAAGAAGCCTCCTGCTTCATATCCCTGCTCAATGACTTCTCTGAGGCCTCAGGAACTAGCATCAATAATACCAAATCGCAGCTCTTTTTCTTTCACACCCCACCTATAATGAAGAATGTTGTTGCTCGGATATTGGATTTCCCCATAAACACTCTCCCTTCCAAGTACCTGGGAGCCCCCCCATTGATTTGGCTATCAAGCACTCCTCCTAGCGCATCCTCATTGAGAAGCTTGAATCCCGTCTCAACCTCTCGACGCACAAAACACTGAACATTGCAAGTTGTGTGGTGCTCATAAAAGCTGTATTACAGGAAATGCCACTTTATTTATTCTCAATCCTTGCAGTGCCTAAGTGGGTAATAAAAGGAATAAGGGATCTACAGCGTAGCTTCCTCTAGGAAAATTCATCTACAAACCGCAAATAGGCTGTGGTAAAATGGACCACAGCCTGTATGCCTAAATAAAAAGGAGGCATTGGCCTGAGGGATCCCAATCATAGCAGTGCTATCATGTATGCCAAAATCTGGTGGCAATGGCTCTCTTCCCCTGAAAAACCTTGGGCCGCCATTTGGACTGCCAAATACTCTAATCATAGACCTCAGGAGGAGCTCATCAGATTCACTCCCAATGCAAAAGGTTCACTCATATGGAATGTTGCCAACCAACACTTCTTGTTGATTCAGCAGCATAGTTTTTGGGAAGTAAGAAATGGTATAACAACTTGATTCTAGACGGATGCCTGGAACTAAATGCCACATCTCAACTACACTCTAAATCTGCTTCCAAACTACATTGGGGAGGAACAACAACAGGAAAAGATTTGGAAGCTTTGGACTCAGGAGACAGTGCAAGGTTACAGAAAATGGAAGCAAGGTGACCGGCTAATCAGAAATGCAGATCACCTTTTTATAAAAGTTCTGGAAAGGGAGCTTCAAAAATGGTGTAGAAGATACTCTAAAGGCGGGGACATTCTTCGATGGGGTTACAAGCCTAAAGGAACCTTTTCCACCTCAGAGGCCTACAAAATTATTTTCATACACTCATCGCCCCCTGATCCCATTTGGAGTAGAATATGGGATTCAGTCACATGGCCTAAAGTCTTCTTCTTCCTCTGGCTAGTCGGGCATCAAAAAATTCTCACCTGAGATAAGCTTAGACGAAGAAATTACCATGGCCCTTCTATCTATGTCGATTGTAAATCCCAGGAGGAAACTCTCCACCACCTTCTAGACTCATGCCCCTTAGCCAATCATTTGTGGGAGAAGGCAAGCTTCAGATGTTAAAGAAGATGCAGAATAATGGACAATATCACAAACTCCTTACGTCATTGGCAAAAGAATACCTACAAAAGTGAAATTCTCAACCATTTATGGAAGATGATTCCCGGGCTCCTCCTCTGGGTCATATGGAAAGAAAGGAACAAATTCATATTCAAAGATCAAAGTTCTCCATTAGAAATCATCAGGAGTAAGTTATGTATGAATCTCAAAGAGACTCTGATGCTCCACTCCTGGACTAAGGATGACCTTCCCACTCTAGATAATGAGAAAACCATCTGGGCTAACTGGAACATGCAACTCCCTCAGGAATCTCACAATAAGGCCTCCTTAAAAAGCATCAACATAAAAAAGGAATCCTGGACAGCCCCTCCAAAGCACACCTTCAAGCTCAACTTTGATGGAGCCTCAAAGGGCAACCCTGGAATTGCAAGTTTTGGCGGAATTTTCAGAAATCACACAGGCTTGCCTCTTCTGGTTTACTTTGGAAACATAGGGTGGGACACCAATAACTCGGCCGAGTTGGAGGGTCTATGGAAAGGACTCCTCCTCTCATGGAAACACAACTTCCAACCCCTGGAGGTTGAAGGTGACTCCCTGATCCTAACTAACATGGCTAAGCAACTCCTAGATGGATCTCACGCGAGGAAAATAGCTGCTAGTTGGAGACTCGAGGCTAGACTGGAGGCCATAGAACAAGCACTTCTCAACAACAGTGCCATTATCTTCAATCATATTAAGAGGGAAGGAAACAAGGTCGCTGACCTCCTGGCCAATTTGGGTGTGGAAAATGAGCATACTCTAATCACAGGGACTGTAGACATAATATTGAATCATGATCAGGAACAAGAATGCAATCTTATGTTCCAAAGAGATGCTGCCCCCCTGAATGTAGGTGTATAAGGTTGCATTCAAGGTCATGGGACTGGAGTGGGCTGTGAGCAGCTACCACCTGCTAGCCATGTGCAAAGGAGCCAACTCCATGTGGAGGGAGGGTCATAACCAGGTGCGCATGAAATGGTTTAAAGGAATGCATCAGGGAAGCATTAATGCTCTATTCACCTCCACACGCAATGTTTGGCTTTGGTTCTCGGCTCCCGTGAATGCCACAGTTATGGTGGGAGTGTCTCGAGGCAGGGGAGGGCGCATTATATTAGGTCTTCGCCATGGGCTTTCTCTGCTGCTTCTTGTGTTGTATGGGTTGGGCCCTGGCTCAGCCAGCTCAAAGCCTTCGTCTATTTCCCAGACTCTCGCGGTTGTTTTGGGCACCCGTTCTGCAATTTGCAAAGGGGATCTGTTATGTCCTGCAGTCATGCCTCGGCTCCACCAAAGATTTCTCAGCCGCAGAGGCACCTCCCCAGGTGCACCTTCTCACCTTTCTTCCAGCAATGTTACTTCTCATCAGCACCATAGCTCTCGCAATGAAAGAGAGAGCATTCTAAGGCCCAGCCAATTTCTGGAACCTAGCTCTCCAGGGTCCTCATCCTCACCCTCCTTCGGCTCTGCAATCTTCACATTCAACATTTCACTGAACCGTCCTCAAATCACTGCCCATGTTTTTGTGCATTTCATCGAGGAAGCCCAAGAAGAGGGCCCATCCAGCGTTCGACGGGAGGACCAGGGTATAGTAATGACGCCAATTGTAGGTTCTTCAATTGCTATGGATGCACCAGCCATCAACGCCAATGACGCAATGATGGAGCCTATGCCCCCGGGTTCGACTACAAATGAGGAGCTCCATGCTTAGGACTTGGCTAATGTTGGGTGGTGCAGGATTGTGGAGGAGGTTCCTGAAGCCTAATCAAAGCAATGCAACTTCCTTTCAGGTTATGCAGCCTAATAGTGAGGGCATTTTGTTAATTCTGAAAATTTTTTGTCAATGCTGTTTTGTCAAGGTCCTAGGTGACTCTTTTGTAAAGCTGTTTTGACTCCTCTAGCTCCCCTACGCGAGATTGCAAAATGAACCCCTCTGGCTCCCCTGCGTGGGATTGCAAAATGGACTAGTTCAACCTCTCTGTTTCTGAACACTTCTCTATTCCATGCTGCCTTTCCTACTGGATAGCTGATTCTTTTTGCTCATCTTGTTGTAAATTTACTCCTTTAATGTGAATAATAGAATAGACTTACTTAGAAAAACAAATAACATATGTATAAAGAATAAAAAAATTAACAAGGACAAATGCACTTCACCAATGAAAATGGCACAAGAATCTTGTAATGATGGCACTGTATTACTGAAAATCTCATCAATGGTGGCTCTGTGAGTAGCTTTATAATAATACTGATGTTTTTCAAACGAATCTCAACCCCTATTACTTCAAATTATGAAGTATTTGTAAAAATTATTACAAAAAAATTTGAGTGGAAAATATCTAGGATTATTTACAAAAAATATCTTCAAACTTATTACAAAAATAGAACCAAAATCTAGGAAATTTGAAACTATTGAAGTTGTTGGCACTATTGTAAAGGAAACATTGCTGATGACTGTACCTAAAAAATAGCAACATGTTGTTTATGACTGGATCTGAAAAAAAGAAGCAGGTTGTTGTTGATGTCTTTCTGAAGATCTGATGACTGATTGTGCATTGCATTGTTCATCATATTTTGAATACTTTGTTTTGTTACAAAATATTTGGATTTAAATAATATATCTAAATTAATATTTCCAAATATTTAAATGAAATTCATAATTCAAAATTCAAAGCATTTGTTCGAATGATTTATAAATCCATCATGTTTTCGAATCCATGTACTGTTTCAAAAATCCATGCTTTGTTTTCTAAAGCCATGTATTGTTTTTCTTCCCATGGATTTTGAAACCCACGTGTTTTTTTAAAAAACCATGCTTCATTTCTCCTTTTACTTTCCTTTGTAAATTTCCTTTTACTCCTATAAATATTTAGATGGATTTCCAAAGCCATGTGTTGATTTACCTGCAACTATAAATCAATTTCACCCCCCTAAATTATTTTTACAAACGTAAGTCTTATTTCACTTATCCTCCTATTCATAAAACTCATTTAAATGAAGCTCATTTTTCTCACTTTTCTCACCTGTAAATTAGTTTCATATGATCACAGAATTTCCCTTTTATTTTCTCTCATGAATTTATTTTCTTGCACCCATGAATTCCTTTTTACCTGTAGCTATAAAATTATTTTACTCTGCTTTCCATTCGTGAATTCCTTTAAAATCGTGTTCACCTCATCTCTTTCACTCAGCTTCCCACCCACATAAAATTTATTTCATAATCATATGAAATTACATTCCGAAGTTACCCTCTTTGGTAAAATGTTATATGGGCTAGGGTGTCTAAAATATTTTAATAACCCTTGATTTTCAATTACATCCTTTGACATTGGGGAAAATTAATGCATGAGTGCAGGGTGGGCCACATGACATGGGGAAAGTCAATGCGTGAGTGTGGGGTGGGCCATAGGCTTTGGCTTTATAAATTCTCACTTATTCTTTCCTCTTTGCTTTCTAGTTTTTAGTGCAGACTTCAACTTTCTCTTTCTTTTAATTTGGATGTTGGTTTGAAGCATCGATACATCATTGTAAAGTTGATTATGAGTAGTTACTAATGGGAATACCTGCAACATGATTATATCCTAACATTGTTATGCAAAAATATCCCTAAACATCATACTTTGCCCCTTTTTGGAAATAATTTGCAAGATAAAATATTATTTACAACATCTCAAATATAACAATCATTATCTATAATCAAGTGATACTATAAAAATTATAGGACCCTAACAGTGGCTCTAGTTGGGGATGAAACTCTTATTGTGAGGTGTTAAGAACACTATAGGCTGGGGATGAAACTCTTCTTGTGAGGTATTAAGAACACTATAGACTAGTAGTCTAATCCATTAGGTTGATCCCAAATCTACAACATTTTCTATCATAAAATCTATGTGACTTAAAAACTCTCAAACTAAAATCAAAACCATTCTGCAAACTGAAATTTGAAATATACACGGAACAAAAAGATGTACTACTATTTGAAACTAAAATCGAGCATAATGGTTGAAAAATATGCAAGTACGCTCAGAGTACTGAGCTTATTTTCACACAGCTACCTAGAAAATGCAGCTACCTAGAAAATCATGTTGAATGAAAAAATTAAAAAATGCCAATCAATCTACTGCATGTTGAATGAAAAAATAAAAAAATGCAGCTACCTAGAAAATCATGTTGAATGAAAAAATAAAAAAATGCCAATCAATCTAGTCAAGTAGCTACTGAAATAAGTGGACTTCTTGACTTCTTGTTAGCAAAATGAAAAGGACAACTTGACTATTGGTACATAAAATCAAAGTTGTAATGTGTAATGACAATTGGTGATGAATTGAGTCCTTATAGTGAAAAAATGGTTGAACACTTAAGATGAAAATAAGCTCTGTAATTTCCGTCATGATCAATAAAGGTATGATTAATTAGTTTACCTTTCAAGCCTTCAATGATAATTTGAAAATGGATGTTTTTTCTAGTTGTATCCTCATTGTTAAACCTTGACTCCAACTCAATAGTTTCAGTCTTGTGCTAAAAAACAAGACTCTCATCAATATGCAAATCAAAAGGAAATACAATTTCCTTTTTTTTCGGAATCTTGGAAATTATATGAATGAATCTGAAAATCAGAAAGTTCAATACACTTCTTAAATATTGGAAAATATATGAATGAATGAATCTGAAAATCAGAAAGTTTAATACACTTCTTAAATATTTCACAAATTAACTCAAGAAAACAAATTTTACCTTCACGAAAATCTTTTCTTGTTTTCAAGAAATGAAACACTACCATTGAAAAAGCTTCATCAATTTGAAAATTTGCTAACTTATCCCTGAATTCTTTTAAAACTTCACCATATATAGAGTTTACCACATACCCTGTCATGTTGCTTCTTAAGAAATCCGATCAATGGAGTACCCATGATTTTTTTGAAAATCTTGATTTTTAACATTGGAGTCATCCTAAAAACTTTGAATCTTTCGATACTTGAACCATGGAGTTGCGAGGTGAATTGTTTAGGCTTCTTGTGTCTGATCACTGTCCACCATAGTAATCATATCTAGAACTTTCTACATTTTTTTGTGGAACATGAAAAATGCATATCCCAGTACAGTCACCAAAATGTTATCACTCTGTAATATAATAAAGATAGGAAATAATTGCAGAGGTAACCACAAAACCACTCTGGAAGTTGGGATCTAGCTCTGCCAGCTTTAGATAGGGATCTCTCTTTATAATTTAACATTGTTCGACTGAATATATTAGGCTAGTTATCAATTTCAGATTTGGGTTTTTGTGTTGTTTGCAGAGGTAACCACAAAACCACTTTGGAAGTTGGGATCTAGCTCTGCCACCTTTAGATAGGGATCTCTCTTTATAATTTAACTTTGTTTGACTGAATATATTAGGCTAGTTATCAATTTCAGATTTGGGTTTTTGTGTTGTAGGGTTGAGATAGTGGAAATTGATGTGGCCCGTCCACGTGGCCCCTCTCCAACTCACCTACCCGCGGTACTTACGAATCTGGTATGTTGATTATAGTTGATTTGTAATCGTTTGGATCGGTCCGAGTTTAATTATGGCAGTACGTCCTACCTACCCTCTGGTACCTTGCCCCTTCTGCGGCTAACACCTGTCCGCCTTGATTAAGTGGAAACCCCTAATCCTCCCTTTCCTCCTTTTGTTGATTCTTTTCGCGCTTTTTGGTCATTTGGCACTGTGAGCTTGCTGTTCTGCAACTTGGTCTCAGGCTCAGCTCTGGCTTGGAGAAAACCAGTCGATACTTGGTCATTTTCGATGGTTCTCTCACCTGAATACTTGGTTTTCCACCGTGGTTTCACCTGGTTACTTGTTTCTCGTATGCGACGGTAAGTGGTAACTCTGTCCGTGGTTTTGTTATTGAGCTCTTCTCTGGTTTCTCGGTTGGCTTGTTCTCTGTCTGAGATTTTGGTTTGCTTGGTCACGTGCTGTGTCTTTATGGTTGTTTCTCCATGTGGATGATTTCGTTGTGCTCAGAATCGATGCATGCTCGGTGGCTCGCAACTCCTGGTGTCGGACATTCAACTCTTCGATCTGGTAAGTCTAGCTCTCTGCTATATTTTCGTTTCTACTCCTTGAGTAATTACTGACCAGTTTGGCCCCTCTGTGGTCAGGTATGGTCTCGGTGAACAAGGAAACTATTCACCCACAGGTATGGCAACTACCCTCTCTGTTAATCCTCGTTTCTGGTCCTATTGCAGTCCTTTTGTTGTGAAGTTATGGCATCGCATTTGATTCAGGGTTTTATCTATTCGTCAAACCCTAACATGGTTGCATTTCTTCCTTGCAGGTGACGGCTCTATGGTCATACGCAACAGACTACAGCTTCATATCCCCGGGTAGCTCTGTTCCTTCTGTTTGGTTATTTTTTGAGTTAGGTTTACCTGTAGATTTGCTTGGTCTATACCCTAGGAACCCTGTTGGTCTTCGGCCATGTATGGCATTTCGTGTCTATATTTTTTTATTGCTGTAGGGTATAGGCTTTATGTATATCTGGCTGTCACGCCTGTGTAATATAAGCGTCTTGGGTATTCTTTTGGCCACGCCTGTTTAGAGGCGGAAAGGGCTCGACCGTTGTTACGATTCAGTTGTAAATTCTTTATTTAATACAGATCTGCAATTGTAATATATATATATGCGTCGGAAATTTTCAATTTCGTATTCAGTTCTTATGGGTTTGGTTTCTTACCCGGTTTCAATCTGGGAAAGTCCAACTCTTCGCTCCACTCTTCGTTTGCTATGCTGTTGTCTTACATGCTCTTCGCTTCACTCTCGGTTTTCTTTACTGTGGTCTTGTCTGGTGTCGCTATGCGCTCAGTTGTATGGGATGCTCTCTGTAGGTTCACCTGCACTGTCACTTTGCTATGCAATGGTTTACATATGTTTGATTCTGTATTAATGCCTCTCGGTATCGATATTGTTTGTTACAATAGTTTACACAGAACTTCTATTTGTCAGAAATGCGAATTGTACAGAACGTAAATGCTTTATCTATACATTCATTTGTGCACAGTAATTTCGAAATGAAGGAGAAAAGGAAAAAAAAATCTCTGTCTGTTTCTTGTATTATTATTTCTCTGTTGCTTAGCTGCTGAACCCCTGTAGGATTTCGATTTTTTTCCTTTATACATTTTGAGGGCATTCGGTAGATAACTGTCAGCAATTACCTTGTACAATTGGTTATTAAATTATGTTTTCTTGTTTCCAGTATTCGATATTTTATAAAACCGACTTTGCCTATCTTTCACTGTGGTCCCACAAAGGGTGATTGAATACATTATTTGCACTAATCTAATTTATTAACTACAATTAATTACTGATAGCTACAGTAAAGTAAACTAAGTAAGATTTCCCAATAGAAACTAAACAGACTGTGATTGACCTTGTAAGAAAATAAAATGAAACTAAAAAAAAAACTTGACAGTCTTGCTATCCGTCCTCGAACTGTTTAACCTTCCCAGTCTTCTTCTGAAACTCTGTCCCCGCTGTCTCGGTCTTCGCCCTGTCGACCAGATGCTCCTGCATTAGGCTGCCGGGGTAAAAGAGAGTTCTCATGGCTCCGTTCCATGAGCTCCTCCACCGAGTATCCTGCCTTTCGAATCTGTGCTTCGTCGAGCCAGGAACTATCCTCTAGAGGACGGTCCTTCCACTTGACAAGATAGCGCAGATACTCCTTTCTACGTGTCCGTTTGGCTACCTGTGTGCTGATAATTCCTTCAATTTCGTGAGTCTTAACCGATGGTAACTGTTTTTTCCAAAGACTGCTCTCGAACTGGGTGTCCCGTTGCGGCTGTACCATGTTTTTGTCTGCTGCCTGGGCATGATATGGAAACAGGTCTGCCACGTTGAATATGGGCGATATGCCTATATCAGGTGGCAGCTGAATTTCATATGCATTCGCTGAAAATTTGCGAAGGATTTTGCATGGGCCGATTTTCTTAAACTTCAACTTATTGTACGTTCCCTTAGGAAATCTTTCCCGACGCAAATGCGCAAGCATGTCATCTCCAACTTCGAAATGTACCTCACGCCGTTTGACATCTGCATGCTGTTTATATTTCTTTGTGCTGTCCTGCAACTTCATTTTAACTTTCTCGTGCAGTTCGCTCATTGCTTCGGAAAAATCTTCCCCGTCTGCACTCCTCCTTTCCAGCTGTCCTAAGTCCCGTAATTCATGTACTCCTCGCGGATGCATACCATATAATATTTGGAATGGGCTTAGACCTGTGCTCCGATTGGGCGAATCGTTGTAAGCGAATTCGGCCTGGGCCAGAGCTCGATCCCACAATCGCGAGTTTTCTCCTGTCAAACTTCGCAATAAATTGCCCAAACTTCTGTTAACTACTTCCGTCTGTCCATCAGTCTGCAGGTGATACGCGGAACTGAAATTTAACTGTGTGCCCAGCTTTTTCCACAGGGTGCGCCAGAAATGCCCTGTAAATTTCACATCCCTGTTTGAAACTATAGTCCTTGGTAAGCCATGTAATCGAACTACTTCTATGAAGAAGAGGTGTGCCACATATGTGGCGTTGCTAGTCTTCTGGCACGGAATAAAATGAGCCATTTTGGAAAATCTATCCACCACCACCATCACTAAATCATAACCCCGCTGTGTTCTGCGCAATCCCATGACAAAGTCAATACTGACTGAATCCCAAGGTCTGCTTGGAACTGGTAGGGGCGTATATAACCCAGCATTCTGGCTGTGCCCTTTCGCCAGTTGGCAGATTTTACATCTGGTCACATATCTCTATACATCTCGACTCATTTTCGGCCAGTAGTAAAAGTGTCCTAGCTGTTCCAATGTTTTATCAACGCCAAAATGTCCTGCTAAACCTCCGCTATGCTTCTCTTTCACTAAATTTTCCCTCATTGAACAATCTGGAATACATAGTTGTCCACCACGAAATAACAACCCGTCCTGCAAATTAAAATCCAGCCATGGACTTGTATTTCATAAGACAGGATTCTGGCATGCCTCAAAGGCTTCTTTGAAATCTGCGTCCATCTTGTACAAATCCTTCAAATACTCAAACCCCATTACCTGTATGCCGCTTTCCTGTAAGAGCAAAGCTCTTCTGCTCAAAGCATCCGCCACTTTGTTGGCTTTTCCACTTATATGCTTCAGCACGAAAGTAAAACTTTGTAGGGACTCCACCCACTTGGCGTGCTTGTGGTTCAATTTGTGTTGCTGCGTTATGTACTGTAACGCAGAATTATCAGAGAACAAAACAAACTCATTGCCGAGTAAGTAGTGCCTCCAATGCTTCAAGGCTTGAACTACTGCATAGAATTCTTTATCATATGATGAATACTTCTACCAGCTTTCGTTTAGTTTCTCACTAAAGAATGCCACAGGTCTGTCCTCTTGACTGAGTACAGCACCGATAGCTGTCCCGCTTGCATCACATCGGACCTGAAAAGGTTTGCTGAAGTCGGGCAGCCTCAAGATTGGCCTCTCTGTTATTTTCTGCTTCAGAAGTTGAAAACTGTCTTCTGCTGCTTTAGTCCAGCAAAAAGGTTGACTGGCCTTCTTGATGGTTTCTAGCATTGGGGCGCAGATTTCATTAAAATTCTTGATAAACTTTCTGTAAAAACTTGCTAAACCGTGAAAGCTACGTACCTCGAATAAACTCTTTGGTGACGGCCAACTCATGATCGCTGTAATCTTCTCTGGGTCCATTTTCAACTCATTCTCCGCCACTACGAATCCCAGATATACTAACTCCTTCTGTAGGAAAGTGCATTTCTTCAAATTGACCAGCAGTTTGTTCTGCTGCAGCTTCTCGAATACTCTTCGAATATGTTGAAGGTGTTCCCTTTTTGTCCTGTTAAAAATTAAAATATCATCCAGATAGACTATCACGAATTTTCCAATAAATTCCTTTAACATTTCGTTCATCAGTCTCATAAATGTACTTGGAGCGTTACTCAACCCAAATGGCATAACCAGCCATTCATACAGCCCTTCGTTGGTCTTGAAGGCTGTCTTCCATTCGTCGCCTTCCCTAATCCTGATCTGATGATACCCACTTTTCAGATCGATTTTCGTAAAATGCACTGCTCCACTAAGGCAATCCATCATGTCATCCATCCTAGGCAAGGGAAACCTGTAACGGATGGTGATTTTGTTTATAGCCCACGAATCTGTACACATTCGCCACTCTCCACCCTTCTTGGGTGCAAGCACTGTAGGTACTGCACAGGGGCTTAAACTTTCTCTGATCAGTCCCTTGTCCAACAATTCCTGCACTTGTTTGCGCACTTCTTCATTGTCCTTTAGACTCATTCTGTATGCTGCCTTGTTTGGTAAACTCGCTCCTGGTATAAAATCGATGTGATGACTGATGCTTCTCTTAGGAGGTAACTTATCAGGTAATTCCTCTGCTACAATATCTTGAAATTCTTCCAACAACTCCTGTATTTCCTTTGGTAATTCTGTTCGTTCTGTGCTCAGTAATACTGGCTTCAACCTCCTTACAACTGCAAAATTTACTTCAGTTTCATCAATCTGTTTGATGAACTACCTTCCTCCCAATAACAACGCCTTTGTTCCGCTAGATTCTACTGAATCTTCCTCTTTGATGGGCACGAGTGTGTGTTTGACCCCATCCTTCGTAAACTTGTAACAATTCGTCTTTCCATCGTGTGTCACCCTCCTGTCATACTGCCATGGTCTTCCGAGCAGTATGTGGCACACGTCCATGGGCATAATATCACAGACCACTGTATCGTGGTACTTGCCAATGCGAAACTCCACCTCGCATTGTTCATCAACCAACAGCTGGTGGCCTTTCTGTAGCCACGACACCTTGTAAGGTGTGGGGTGTTTCAGCCGCTTTAACCCCAATTTTTCTACCATCTCAATGGCCACCAAGTTATCTGTACTCCTGCTGTCTATTATTACCTTACAGCACTTCCCATGAGACTTACAGACTGTCCGAAATAGTGACTTCCGCTGAGTCGGTTCAGAAACTTCCTTTATTGGCTTTAGCAGAACTTTATTCAGGAGTAATGCTTCTCCTGTTTCTGCTACATCTTCCACTTCTCGTGGCTGTGCTTCCGTTTCTTCTGGTTGAACCATATATGTTCCTCTTTGACCTGCCTGCTCAACTTCTGGGCACTCAAAGGATCGATGTCCCCATTTTTGACACCTGTAGCACTGGAAACCAGTTCCTCTTCCGCGGCCATTCCCTCTTCCACACTGATATGACCGACCTCCTCTAGTGCTATCTCCTTTGTCAGCTGTCCCTGAAGTTTTTGAGTTGCTGCCTTCTTCACTGTTTGCAGCACTCTTTCCTCTTCCGTAGGACTGTCCTCGTCCTCTACCACTTCCTCTTCCTCTCCTGTTATTTTGCTTTCGATTAATTTTCTCCTCAGCCTTCACAGCACTCTGAAAGGCTTCCTCTATACTTCTGGGAGAAAGAATACTAATTTCATCCAAGATCTCCATCCTCAAACCATTAACATACCGTGCTGTCTTCTCTAGAGTTTCATCTGTGTAGCCAACACGTAGATTGACCCAGTAGAACTCTTCCGTGTATTCTTTGACAGTCATACCCTTCTGTCTCAAATTCTGCACTCTCCGACATAGTTCAACCTGGTAATCTTTCGGCAGAAACCTGCCTTTCAGTTTCGCTACCATCCTCGCCTAGGTTCATATGGGTGACTTATTCAATCTTTTTCTGTCTACCTGGACATTATCCCAGCACAAGAGGGCATGTCCCTTCAATTTAGTAGCAGCGAACTTAACTTTCTTGTCCTCCCTAATTTCTTCATTTTCAAAGTATTTATCCAGTTCGCTGATCCAATCTATCAGAATATCAGCAGACAGACTACCATCATAATTTGAAATTTCTGTCTTTGGCTTGCTGCTGGCCAATAAGATGGAATGCAGCAGTCTTAATTCTGGAGCCTCTTCATCAGAAGCTTCCGCAGCAGCTACTGTTTCTTCCTCACTCTCATCTCCCAATTCTGGGTCTCTTCGTCTACCCGCTTCTACTGCTTCCAAGCGAGCTGTAAGAACTCAAATCTGTTCTCTTAATCCTTCATCTCCTCCTCCTCTTCGTGCACCTCTGCCACACCCTCGTCTTGGCGCTTGTACTTCTGCCATCTTCCTCTAACTAAAAAATAAAATAATAAAAAAAAACCTGCTCTGATACCAATTGATGTGGCCCGTCCACGTGGCCCCTCTCCAACTCACCTACCCGCGGTACTTGCGAATCTGGTATGTTGATTATAGTTGATTTGTAATCGTTTGGATCGGTCCGAGTTTAATTATGGAAGTACGTCCTACCTACCCTCCGGTACCTTGCCCCTTCTCCAACTAACACCTGTTCGCCTCGATTAAGTGGAAACCCTAATCCTCCCGTTCCTCCTTTTGTTGATTCTTTTCGCACTTTTTGGTCATTTGGCACTGTGAGCTCACTGTTCTGCAACCTGGTCTCGGGCTCGGCTCTGGATTGGACAAAACCAGTCGATACTTGGTCGTTTTTGATGGTTCTCTTGCCTGAATACTTGGTTTTCCACCGTGGTTTCACCTAGTTACTTGTTTCTCGTATGCGACGGTAAGTGGTAATTCTGTCCGTGGTTTTGTTATTGAGCTCTTCTCTGGTTTCTCGGTCGACTTGTTCTCTGTCTGAGCTTTTGGTTTGTTTGGTCACGTGCTGTGTCTTTATGGTCGTTTCTCCATGTGGATGGTTTCGTTGTGCTCAGAATCGATGCATGCTCGGTGGCTCGCAACTCCTGGTGTCGGACATTCAACTCTTCGATCTGGTAAGTCTAGCTCTCTGCTATATTTTCGTTTCTACTCCTTGAGTAATTACTGACCAGTTTGGCCCCTCTGTGGTCAGGTATGGTCTCGGTGAACAAGGAAACCGTTCACCCACAGGTATGGCAACTACCCTCTCTGTTAATCCTCGTTTCTGGTCCTATTGCAGTCCTTTTGTTGTGAAGTTATGGCATCGCATTTGATTCAGGGTTTTATCTATTCGTCAAACCCTAACATGGTTGCATTTCTTCCTTGCAGGTGACGGCTCTATGGTCATACGCAACAGACTACACCTTCATATCCCGGGGTAGCTCTGTTCCTTCTGTTTGGTTGTTTTTTGAGTTAGGTTTACCTGTAGATTTACTTGGTCTATACCCTAGGAACCCTGTTGGTCCTCGGCCATGTATGGCATTTCGTGTCTGTATTTTTTTATTGTTGTAGGGTATAGGCTTTATGTATATCTGGTTGTCACGCCTGTGTAATATAAGCGTCTTGGGTATTCTTTTGGTCACGCCTGTTTAGAGGCGGAAAGGGCTCGACCGTTGTTACGATTCAGTTGTAAATTCTTTATTTAATACAGATCTGCAATTGTAATATATATATATGTGTCGGAAATTTTCAATTTCGTATTCAGTTCTTATGGGTTTGGTTTCTTACCCGGTTTCAATCTGGGAAATTCCAACTCTTCGCTCCACTCTCCGTTTGCTATGCTGTTGTCTTACATGCTCTTCGCTTCACTCTTGGTTTGCTTTACTGTGGTCTTGTCTGGCGTCGCTATGCGCTCAGTTGTATGGGATGCTCTCTGTAGGTTCACCTGCACTGTCACTTTGCTATGCAATGGTTTACATATGTTTGATTCTGTATTAATGCCTCTCGATATCGATATTGTTTGTTACAATAGTTTACACAGAACTTCTATTTGTCAGAAATGCAAATTGTATAGAACGTAAATGCTTTATCTATACATTCATTTGTGCACAGTAATTTCGAAATGAAGGAGAAAAGGAAAAAAAAATCTCTGTCTGTTTCTTGTATTATTATTTCTCTGTTGCTTAGCTGCTGAACCCCTGTAGGATTTCGATTTTTTTCCTTTATACATTTTGAGGGCATTCGGTAGATAACTGTCAGCAGTTACCTTGTACAATTGGTTATTAAATTATGTTTTCTTGTTTCCAGTATTCGATAGTTTATAAAACTGACTTTGCCTATCTGTCACTGCGGTCCCACAAAGGGTGATTGAATACATTATTTGCACTAATCTAATTTATTAACTACAATTAATTACTGATAGCTACAGTAAAGTAAACTAAGTAAGATATCCCAACAGAAACTAAACAGACTGTGATTGACCTTGTAAGAAAATAAAATGAAACTAAAAAAAAAACTTGACAGTCATGCTGTCCGTCCTCGAACTGTTTAACCTTCCCAGTCTTCTTCTGAAACTCTGTCCCTGCTGTCTCGGTCTTCGCCCTGTCGACCAGATGCTCCTGCATCAGAAATGGAGTCTTAGGTGTAGGTTTAGATTGATCAAATGCATAGTTTGCAGGGTAAACTTACAGGGCAAGGTACGCAAGTTCATTGGATACTTTAAGATCTATGGCACGGAGGAGAAGAAAAAGATTCAACATTCCAACTAAAAGTAGAGCAATTAAGAATTTTATTTTTCATTTTGAATAGAAAACATAGAAATTACTCAAAGCCATAATAAGAGTGTACATCAAAACAAATTTTGTTCAAATTTCTATTGAATAATTCAGATCTTAGCAATAACATATGTATAAGAGAGAGTAACATATGTATAACAGAGAGTAAACAAATTAACAAGGAAAAATGCACTCGGCCAATGAAAATGGCATAAGAATCTTGTAATGGTAGCACCATATTACTAAAAATCTCATCAATGGTGGCTAGCTTTACAATAATAGTCATGTTCGTTAAACAAATCTCAATCCCTATTACTTCAAATTATGAAGTATTTATAAAAATTATTACTAAATTTTGGGTGGAAAATATCTAGAATTATCTACAAAAAAATATCTTCAAACTTATTACAAAAATAGAACCAAAATCTAAAAAATTTTAAATTGTTGAAGCTGCTGGCACTATTGTCAAGGAACGTTGTTGATCACTCGACCTAAAAAATAGCAGCAGGTTTTTTATGACTGGACCTAAAAAATAGCAGCAAGTTGTTTATGACTGGACGTGAAAAATAACATTAGGTTGTTGATGTCCTTCTGGAGATCTAATGATTGATTGTGCATTGCATTGTTCATCATATTTTGAATACTTTGTTTTGTCACAAAATATTTGGATTTAGATAATATATTTAAATTAATATTTCCAAATATTTAAACGAAATTCATAATTCAAAATTCAAAGTATATGTTCGAATTATCTATAAATCCATCATGTTTTCAAATGCATGGCTTGTTTTCTAAATCCATGTGTTTTTTTCTTCTTTTGTGTTATTTTCAAACCATGTCTTGTTTCTCCTTTTACTTTCCCCTGTAAATTTCTTTTTACTTTTGTAAATATTTGGATGGATTTCCAAAACCATGTTTTGTTTCACCTGCTCCAACTATAAATCAATTTCAAAATATACTTGTAAATTATTTTTGTAGATGTAAGCCTTATTTTATTTATCCTTCTATTCATAAAAATCATTTACATGAAGCTCATTTTTCTCACCCGTACATTACTTTCATTTGATAGCAAAATTTCCCATTTATTTTCTCTCATGAATTTATTTTCTTACACCCATGAATTTCCTTTTATTTTACTCCTTTGATTTCCATCTGTTAGCCTCCTGCTGCAGCAGGTTACTCATATTTCATGATTGACATTTTTACAGGCCAAATATGTCATACCTTGCATGTTGTAATGCTCCATATTTGCTTAACAGTCTCCAAGGGAAGAAGGCTACTCAGAGTTCATTTAACTGCCTTCCAAATTTTGAGAAGTTATTCCGGTATAGACAATTTCCAGTTAAAGGGAGGTCCAAACAGCTTAATCTTGGTCTCCCTAGGTTTAAATTTTCTGTTTTAGAATACAGAGAATGAAAATCTGTCCAAACAGCTTAATCTTGGCAGATTCTTAGATAGGTAGAGAATCAAAGGAGCCCAACAGCTTAATTTGGGCCCTCGGATGAAATAAGGGTAGCTTGTAGATAGGAAAGCATAAAAAAGAAAAATTGAAATGATGGGTTTGCAAGTCTAAGTGCACCCAAATCAAAAGAAGAAAAAATGTTAGGTAAGTAGGCTGGGTAGGTAGTTTTGAGGTTGCTGCATCTTAATTGCTGATCAGTTCCAGATTTCCAGGTGTCATCTTTACTCAGGACACAATCAACAGGCAGTTCTATGCGAGAAGCTCAAAAACAGGTATAACTAACTCCCTCTCTCCACCTTCCCCAATCATTAACTAACTTCCCCAAAAGAGGTCAAGATCTGCTTGATACCTCTAGCTCCATCATTTTCATAGCATTAGCTTGAGTAAAGATGTGCTTTGCTCAAAGATATTCCATATTTTCTCTAAAGGTTCTATCCCCTCGTTGCAGCCTAAGTTCTCCCTAACTTAGCGCTTTCTTACCATCTCCATATTAACTGCTAACATTATTATTTAACTCCCTATACTTTCCCATTCCCCTACTAAAATTATGTAAATCATCCCCTATGTAAATATCCCCCCTGGTTGAAAAATAACCGTAAGTATCCCCGGGAATTCCTCAATTTACCTGAAACTTAGCAAGAACCCTCATGTTGCCCCTTCAAATCATCTTCCAAATACAATGGGCTCCTTCCAGAGTATAAAATCCCTTTTCAAGTTATCGGGCCCCTTCTGAAGCCTCAAAAGTCGTTCAGACCCCCTTACTCACTCCTTCCGACCGCAACAAACCCCTTGCCGACTTCCTTAACACTCCGCAGACCCTAGAAAACTAGCTCGCATAGCAAGATTGCAATATCCTCTCCATGCAAGTTATAACCCATCTGTCGTCACCCGACGCAATATTGTGATATCGGCGATTGGCAGTCGCAAGCGCCAAATGTCCAACTAAAATACCTTCCCATTCCCCGTCGATGCGATATTGCGATCGCATCGCAGAAGTTCATCGCATCGCCTTCAAGCATCAGCACCCCATCATGTCACTTCTGTACTAGGGACCCACCGCAGGCTGACGTCATTCGCCGTACTGCTGACGTCATGCAGACGTCAGCAGCCAGAAAGCCAAAATTCGCCCAGGAAGAAAAATCGCACTTTGGAGCTCTAGCTATGGGAAATAGGCCGTTTCGGGGAATCTTTGGGGAATCGTTTTGATTCCTTGGCCCATTCTACGCCGAAAGAGCCCGAAATCACCCGATCGTGCCATATTGATCTAGTTTCAAGACAACAAAGGACCATTGACAGAGATTAAAGTGTATCAGATCAAATCATTAGGGAACAAGCGTGTCAAAGAGTATTAGCAGATGGCGGAAGCCATCAATGTAACGGCAAAGAGTATCAGCAAAAATCTTAAGCAGTGGCCCAAAGCAAGAGAACATTTAATACCTTCTAGCAGAGTCAAAGAAAGAGGGCGAAGCCACTCAAACACCCTCAAATCATAATCATTGCACATTTACCTCACACCAGAACAGAGTTACAGATCCCGAAGCACAGTTACTCCAACAGCACCGCATCGAGCCTCCAAGGGCCACATCGCACTCCTTTCGATTCAGCTGCCTCTAGCATAGCCCAAAGGACTTAACTGCATTTAAGTCCAGTAACACATAGGTTTTAGAAAAGATCTTCAGCAGACCTGTTTAGGTCAATTGTAATGAATGACTTTCTAATATTTTGCTTATATATACCACCCTAAATGATGTAGGGTTGGTTGGTTGGTTAGTTAGTGAGTCGAAGACATTGCTTAATATTCTTCTCAGCATTTTCTCCAAGCAGAGACCCGCACTGTAACTGTCATACTTTCTATAATCAAAGATTGCTGAAAGCATGGATCTCAAAACTGCTTGATGTGTTCAATTGGCCAAGGAGTGATTACGGAATTCTTGTGCTTCTACATGATTCAATAAGTGTTTCTCACCTCTGTTAATTTTCATGATTTTTCCACCATTCCGCTAACTAAATTGCAGAAGAAAAGAATAGCTTAAGATTTGTTTAACTACACCTTAAGTTCAATTTCTGCATTTTTTTATGTTTTCATCAGAAATAGCTATGAGCATGTATACTTAAATGATCTTGTTTACGCTGTTTCTTTGACATATGAATGAGAATTTAGGAATTTTTAACTGCTCCTAGATCACCATTCATCCACTTATCCTCTTTTTCAGTATGATGAAATGATTCTCCTTTGCCTTTCATCTTTGATTTCCATCACTCCATCCCTTCGGTAGATTGATAATTGTATCATGTGTGGCTATCTTGCTCTTTAATCCTCTTATGAACAAGAAGAAGCAATAGCAAGCCTTAATCCATGACTCCACGTCCAATGGTTTGAATCTTATCACACCTTACCTTGCCTCTTTGCTTGAGAATTCTACCTTCCATTCAAACCCCAAACAAAAAACCCCTGAGCAAAAAGCTAGCCTAAAATCATCAACAAAGTTGAATCATTAAGAGAGAGCCCTATCTGATTGTAGGTGGGCTAGAACCTGCAATCCAAAGATTGGTTTGTGGTTACCTCGGTCGTATCCCTAAAAGGAGCCTAAGGACAACCTGAGTGATAACATAATGGAAACTCCACTGGGGACCTCCTCAGATACATTCATTAAACCAGTCTGCAGCCCTACAGAGGAAGAAACTGACTTGTGAAAGTCTCGGTCGACATGTGTTCTCCGCTGGGGGACTTAAATCATTTTGTTCATTGCTATAAACCCCTCTTTCTGGAGAAAGTGCTCCTTTTCGTCAAAGCTTTTCATGTTTATTTCTGATCTCGATGGTGGGAAGAGATCAGGCATTCCAAAGTTAAGGCATCCACCTCGCGACTCCACTTCATTCTCAATCAAGGCTCCACTGAGGAACGAACCAATTTTACAGCCAAATAGCCCATATTCCGAAGCAGTAACAGTAAGACAGAATGACCGAGTTCATGGAAGATCTTTCATTTTATGAAGCTTTAGATGAATTCAGGCAAAGATTATCAGAACTTGAGCTTAACGAAGAATTTTTCAGATTGGTGTTGTTAAAAACAACAGGACGCCCAAATAAACTTTTCCTGGAGCTAGTTGTTGAAAGATATGAAAATGAAATTGAACTCTTGGAATCTCAGATTCAGTCATATAGTTTCCGCGACCCTAAAGAAATTTTTCCAAAATCTCCCTCCCCCAACTCAGGGGGAAATAGTGCTACCTCCTGACTTACAGATTGAGTATGATTTTGTTTCCAAGGCTAAGACAGAAGGATTAGTGGCGGGGCTTATTACTGAGGATGCAGTTGTTCCATCCAACCAAGAAGGCCAAGAATTCTTCCAAAGTCTTCCTTCCCCAAGTCAGAGGAAAATAATGCTATCTTCTGACTTATAGATTGAGTATAATCTTGGTTTCAAGGCAAAGACAGAAGGATTAGTTGCAGGGCTTACTACCGAGGATGCAACTGTCACATCTTACCAAGAAGGCCGAGAAGAAGCTGTCTCACATAATGTTTTCATTGACCCTATTGTAGACTACATGGAACTTCTTCTTAACTCAAGTTCTTTAGCATGCTTTCTCTGTGAGGACCGAACACATCAGCAGCAGCGTTTCTATGCCACAATTTTGATTGTGGGGGCACATGACCGAATAGTGCGTCCAAGTTCATCAAAAATCAGTCAGCTAGTCCATCTCTTTTTACAGTTGCTTAATTGGTTGCACTGGTTATTTGGTTTCACCTAACATCAAAGTAAGTGCTGGTTAGGGTAGGTAGGTAGGATTAATAAGGTAGTTGGTGAAAGCGAATTTTGAAGACAACAGCAACAACTAAATACTAAGGCATTCTGACCTACTGCTCTTGGCTTCTCACAAGGAGAAACCATCCCCAAGTGGAGCCACTGTTAGCCTCCTGCTGCAGCAGGTTACTCATATTTCATGATTGACATTTTTACAGGCCAAATATGTCATACTTTGCATGCTGCAATGCTCCATATTTTCTTAACGGTCTCCAAGCGAAGAAGGCTACTCAGAGTTCATTTAACTTCCTTCCAAATTTTGAGAAGTTATTCCGGTATAGCCAATTTCGAGTTAAAGGGAGGTCCAAACAGCTTAATCTTGGTCTCCCTATGTTTAAATTTTCTGTTTTAGAATATAGAGAATGAAACTCTGACCAAACAGATTCATCTTGGCAGATTCTTAGACAGGTAGAGAATCAAAGGAGCCCAACAGCATAATCTAGGCCCTCGGATGAAATAAGGGTAGTCTGTAGATAGGAAAGCATAAAAAAGAAAAATTGAAATGATGGGTTTGCAAGTCTAAGTGCACCCAAATCAAAATAAGAAAAAATGTTAGGTAAGTAGGCTAGGTAGGTAGTTTTGAGGTTGTTGAATCTTAATTGCTTATCAGTTCCAGATTTCCAGGTGTCATCTTTACTCAGGACACAATCAACAGGCAGTTCTATGTGAGAAGTTCAAAAATAGGTATAACTAACTCCCTCTCTCCACCTTCCCCAATCATTAACTAACTTCCCCAAAAGAGGTCAAGATCTGCTTGATACATCCTAAGCTCCATCATTTTCATAGCATTAGCTTGAGTAAAGATTTGCTTTGCTCAAAGATACTCCATATTTTCTCTAAAGGTTCTATCCCCTCGTTGCAGCCTAAGTTCTCCCTAACTTAGCACTTTATTACCATCTCCATATTAACTACTAACATTATTATTTAGCTCCCTATAGTTTCCCATTCCCCTACTAAAATTATGTAAATCATTCCCTATGTAAATATCCCCCCTGGTTGAAAAATAACCATAAGTATCCCCGGGAATTGCTCAGTTTCCCTAAAACTTAGCAAGAACCCTCATGCTGCCCCTTCAAATCATATTCCAAATACAATGGACTCCTTCCAGAGTATAAAATCCCTTTTCAGTTTATCGGGCCCCTTCAGAAGCCTCAAAAGTCGTTCAGACCCCCTTACTCACTCCTTCCGACCACAACAAACCCCTTGCCGACTTCCTTAACACTCCGCAAACCCTAGAAAACTAGCTCACATTGCAAGATCGCAATATCGTCTCCATCCAAGTTATAACCCATCCATCGTCACCCGACGCGATATCGCGATATTAGTGATCGGCGATCACAAGCGCCAAATGTCCAACTAAAACACGTTCCCATTCCCGCCGATGCGATATTGTGATCGCATCACAGAAGTTCATTACATCGCCTTTAAGCATCAGCACCCCACCATGTCACTTCTATACCAGGGACCCACCGCAGGCTGACGTCATCTGCCGTACTGCTAACGTCATGCTGATATCAGCAGCCAGAAAGCCAAAATTCGCGCAGGAAGAAAAATCACACTTCGGAGCTCCAGCTATGGGAAAGAGGCCGTTTCGAGGAATCTTTGGGGAATCTTTTTGATTCTTTGCCTGTTCTGTGCCGAAAGAGCCCGAAATCGCCTGATCGTGCGAAATTGATCCAATTTAAAGATAGCAAAGGACCAATGACAGAGATTAAAGTGTATCAGATTAAATCATCAGGGAACAAGCATGTCAAAGAGTATCAGCAGGCGGCGGAAGCCATCAATGTAGCGGCAAAGAGTATCAGCAAAAATCTTAAGCAGCGGCCCAAAGCAAGAGAACATTTAATACTTTCCAGCAGAGTCAAAGAAAGAGGGCGAAACCACTCAAACACCCTCAAATCATAAGCATTGCACATTTACCTCACAGGAGAACAGAGTTATAGATCCCGAAGCACAATTACTCCAACAACACCGCATCGATCCTCCAAGGGCCACATCGTGCTCCTTTTGATTCAGCTACCTCTAGCGCAGTCCAAAGTACTTAACTACATTTAATTCCAGTAACACTTAGGTTTTAGAAAAGATCTTCAGCAGACCTGTTTAGGTCAATTGTAATGAATGACTTTCTGATATTTTCGTTATATATACCACCCTAAACGATGTAGGGTTGGTTGGTTGGTGAGTTAGTGAGTCGAAGACATTGCTTAATCTTCTTCTCAGCATTTTATCCAAGCAGAGACCCGAACTGTAACTGTCATACTTTCTATAATCAAAGATTGGTGAAAGCATGGAAATCGAAACTGCTTGATGTGTTCAATTGGCCAAGGAGTGATTACGGAATTCTTGTGCTTCTACATGATTCAATAAGTGTTTCTCACCTCTGTTAATTTTCATGATTTTTCCACTGTTCTGCCAACTAAATTGCAGAAAAAAAAGAATAGCTTAAGATTTGTTTAACTACACCTTAAGTTCAATTTCTGCATTTTTTTATGTTTTCATCAGAAATATCTATGAGCATGTATACTTAAATGATCTTGTTTACGTTGTTTCTTTCACATATGAATGAGAATTTAGGAATTCTTAACTGCTCCTAGATCACCATTCATCCACTTCTCCTCCTTTTCAGTATGATGAAATGATTCTCCTTTTCCTTTCATCTCTGATTTCCATCACTCCATCCCTTCGGTAGATTGATAATTGTATCATGTGTTGTTATCTTGCTCTTTAATCCTCTTATGACCAAGAAGAAGCAATAGCAAGCCTTAATCCATGACTCCACGCCCAATGGTTTGAAACTTATCACACCTTACCTTGCCTCTTTGCTTGAGAATTCTACCTTCCATCCAAACCCCAAACAAAAAAACCCTGAGCCAAAAGCTAGCCTAAAATCATCAACAAAGTTGAATCATTAAGAGAGAGCCCTCTCTGATTGCAGGTCGGCTAGAACCTGCAATGCAAAGATTGGTTTGTGGTTACCTCGGTCGTATCCCTAAAAGGAGCCTAGGGACAACCTGAGTGATAACACCATCCATGAATTCCTTTAAAATCTAATTTCACCTTATCTCTTTCACTCAACTTCCCATCTGCATAACATTTATTTCACAATCATATGAAATTCTATTCCTGCCACATTTTATAAAATTCAAAACAATATAATTAATGGTTTTCGAAGGGGGTAGGAAGTAAGAGGTTTTTAGAGGCGGGTCTGAAATAAAGGGAAACATGTAAAAACCTCTAAAAACAAAAACCACTTTTCAGACCCCATCTTCCAAAATATTTTAATAACCCTTGATTTTCATTTGCACACATCTCGAGGCCTTTGACATTCGTGGAAAATTAATGCATGAGTGTGCGGTGGGCATTGACTTTTGTATTTTGTAGGTATGATAAATTAGTCCTCATATTTTAGAGTTTTGATTTATTTATTATTTTTTTGAATTAATTCTAATAATTAAAAACAAATAATTTCTTACTTACTTACGCTTTGGGGTTTCCTCTTTGCTTTTTGGTGCATGCTTCAACTTTCTCTTCTGTTTGATCAAGATGTTAGTTTGAATCACCAGATACATGATTGGAAATATGTTTTTGAGTACTTACTGATGGGAATACCTACAACATGCTCTTATCCTAACGTCGTTATTCAAAAATCTCCCTAAACTTCATACTTTTCCCCTTCTTGGAAATAATTTGCAGGATGAAATATTATTTACAACATTTTAAATTTAATAATCATCATCTATAATAAAGTGACCTTATAAAAATTATAGGACCCTAGCATGTCCATATGATTCCATCAATTTCTAAAGATATGTAGACTCCACACCTCAAACTGATAGAGTAGCACAGGGGTGATCAATGCCTAGAAAACGTAGCACAACAAGTTCCAATCCCCCCTCCTATTCCTTTTTGCATGTCTCTATTCAGTCTCTCACTGAATCAGTGAACTCCAATTATTAGTGTTTATATCAAGAGTTTCTTTGGGTTTTTAATTGTGAATCACACCACCTTGCTCTTTTCTATGTTTAACTTCTTACCTACTTCTACACAAGAATATCTCCAAAGATGGAAAGTGATCTTCTAAGTTGTGAAGTGTCCTCACAGTCAAGTCAAAATTATCTATGTACAATGTCAAATTATTTTCTGAAATTAGTGAAGCAACACCAAAGCTCCTCGTCTTTATTCTCCCATGTCTTCTCTATCATGTACATTAATGTGGGGAGATGATCTATAGTGGAATGCTTTGGTCTAAATCTAGCATTTCCTTTGGCCTTTTCCCCTCTGTTTATTTGCTAATTTTCCTTTCTACCATTCCCCAACTAACTTGGATAATAATGAGTTGATCATAAAGGTTTTGTAGTTTCCTGGGTTATCTTATATAGTTTAACTCTCCTACCTGATTTAAAAATGCGTAAAATAAGGATTGTCATTCAGTTGTATGGGAAATCTTTCTTCAAAATCTGAGTGGTGGAACAATATGTGTGATGAGGTGATCCTTGTCCCATTTCAAGTGATCTACCTAAAGCCTTTGAATGTTTTTCACTTTTCCCAATACCACTCTTCTGATTCCTACCTTCACATCTAAGTTTCAAACTATCCCCTTCAAGCTGGTTTTTGGGGGAATTTTCCTCAAGGATGGGTTCCTATTACTTATAAATGGTTTTTGTGTGGTACAATCATTGTTCTGGTGTTATGTTTGTTTTATGTCCAGTTTTCCTCACCTACAGTTTTTTCCTAGTGGCTCTAGGGTTTTTCCTTTCCATACTTAGTAGATTTTCTTGCCAGACCTTACAAATGTTATATTCGTTTTCTTTATGAGCTGCTTTTATGCAGTGAGATTCTCATTCTTGTTTTCTTTTCTGTATTTTGCATGAGCTTCTTTGCAACCCTTATTAAACTAATGGTTTACTAGAAAAAACTTGTCTGTCACATACTTTATTCGTTTAGAAGGATTTAAGGAATGATATTCACAAATCGTTTACTTCCTTGGAATTTTCCAATAATTCAATTGTGATACATGAAAATGCCTCTTTCAAAGAAAAGCTTGTTGCATTTGATGGTATTTTCGAAACACATTCGAGGATATTATTAAAAAGATAGAGATGCTTAATGGCACTCACACCATTGATTTTGGGGGATTTGGAAGTGTGTACAAGTTTGTGATGGACAATAACAACT
>APFE030692553.1:35728-56926 GCA_000404065.3 Pinus taeda | reverse complement strand
AAAAAAATAAAAAGTATATGTTGTGATGTAGCATCCAATCAGATATTTGAGAGGGAGTTGGAGATTTTGGGAAGCATTAAACACATCAGTATTGTAAATTTTCATTGTTATTGTAAATATCCATAAGCTAAAATTCTTATCTATGATTTATTACTCATGGGAAGCTTAGATGAATTTATGCATGGTTAGTACTTTGAAATTTAGATGAATATTTTTATTCATGACATAGTTTGCAACCATGATGTATGCCTCCTTATAAGGTTTCTGATTTCGTTCAAACTGCAAACCACTTACTCCACATTTAAACTAGATGTCATGATTGAATATAGCACTTGGAGTAGGTCAAGGCCTAGCTTACTTGCTTCATGACTATGATCCCATATAATTGTCCACTGTGACATAAGTCTAGTAATATACTCATTGATGAAAGGCCAAAGGCACATGTATTACACTAAGGTCTTGCAATGCTCTTGGAAGATGGAAAAACACATATAACCATGAGTGTTGCGGCCACACTTGGATACTTAGCTCCAAGTAGGTTGGCCTTCCTTCTATACATGAGCTTGAGTTTATTCATAGTTATTATATGCATTGGAACACTAATTGTTATCCTCCAATGTCAAAATAGAGTACTTCCATAGTGGGAGAGCAACAAAGAAATCAAATTTAAGAGAAGCCAAGAGTCAAGATTTTGTAATAATATATAATAGAATTTAAATAAGATATGTGGGAATGTAAGAGAAGTATGTTTTTAAAATGGCTAAGGAATCCCCCAAAAGGGAATCTTTTTAGGAAATCAAACATGACACTTCTTGTGTAGAAAAATATAATATCTTTGATGTCTGCATGAATCAAAGGAAGCTAATAACAACCACATTCTGATGCATGTGATAGAGGAATACGGACATGAGCCATCCTAGAAGAAGTGACTTTAAATGAAATGCCAAAAACCAAGGCAGTAAGCTAAGAAAAGGTCTAAAAATTTGATTGCAAATAGCACTAGAATTCAGAAAATGCAGTAAAGTGGACCCCGCAAGTCCTAATTTAGGATTCATGAACACACATCTTTGAAGTGGGAAACAAGGACTAAACGGTAAACTAATAAGGTGGAACACCACCATAATTCCCTATGATTTGAAGTGTACTTGGTCCACGTGTATGCATCCAATCTCAATTGTGATTACATGAAAAAAAATCTAGGTTTCTCCATTTGACCAACCATTTGCTTCTAGAGATTTCCTAGAATAAATACTTGCACAATATAGTGTATATAACCTTTTATTTATATTTTTGAGGGAGTGATAGCCCGACCAGCAACTCAAATATCACCCCACTCAATAATGTTAAAAAATTTCACCAACAATTCATTAGGCATTGCTAAGGACTGGGAAACCTATTCCAGCTATTGAATTCTTCTATCAATATTATTTTGAGTGTAAAAAAAACAAAAGCCTCATATAGTTCTAGCTGCTAGCAAACATAATGATCATTGAGTAACATCTAGCAAATATATTTTGCACATTGTTGATAAATGAGGAAACAATCCAAGGGGCTTCGCTAGGAACCACCAATTCTGGCCCTTCCTTAGGGTAGTATATTGGCAATTTCCTTGGTAAAAACTATCTAATAACGATCTAAAGAAAACATCAATAACTTTTACTAACTGTGACCCTCGAATAGCGATTCTTACTTTATAATATTTGTTGGAATTATAACACCAACCTATTATGTTTGATATGTTTTTTGGTATACAGAAGAGTTTTCATTTAGTTGGATGGAATGAAAGTTGTTTTATGCCTAAACATGACAATGCTTCTAGCTCCAATGTTGGTGCAAGGGATAATTCATATTTTAAATAGGAAGAATCTAGTTCAAGAAACATGATGACAGGTATTGTTATTAAGATCTGGTTTGTTGCAGGTTTAGAGAACAGAGAAACTAACCATGAATCTAGAAATTGGGTTCTAATGAACCAAAATCCAAATGGACGTGGGGGTATTTCCTTTTCAATGCTACATTTGCTACCAAGTATGCCTTGGGGATCACATCATATTCCATTCACACAAACACCTAAGAGGAGTAGTGGTTCTTCTCAAGGATAAGGACTATCACTATCTCTTTCTAGGTCTTCATAGGTTAGTCATTTTAATCCTCAAAATATTCATTCCTCTTCACCATTGATGTGCATGTGCCATCAATCATTGGTATGTAAGTCCCACAATATTTTATATCAACAATAGTATTGACAGAATGCCAGGGTGATGGGTTGGTAGGTATACCGTTTGGGTCCCTACAAGTAATTGTTGTTCAAAATGATGGACACAATAGAATAATGATTGAGGTTTGTATTATGTACCTTATCAAAACTTCTTAGTGAAGCTTAGTTTTAGAGACAATGACTAGTATATTAATGCAATTTTTTATGTAGTTCTTCAATCTCTAAGGTGGCTATAATTTCATATTTGGCTCTTGATGAAATGATATATCTATAAAGATCCTTGGTTGTAAAATCAACCTAGGTTGTGCGATGTGTATGGAAAATTGGATTTCTCCCATCACAGTGAAGGAGGGCCAACATAGTGTAACGTTTCCAAATCCATTTCAAGACAAATATCAATTATGAAATTTGGTTCAATCCTTGGAAGATAATCTTCAGAAAAATTACTTTTTTGGGTTTTTCCCCTGTCAATACAAATATCAATTATGAAATCACTTGTTTGTATCTAATCTCTATTTTGGGAAAATTTTATGCTCATTAGATTGGCATTCTATGTGGTCCATGCTTGTTCCAAATTAGAAATTTTAGGAAACTTCCATCAAAGTATTGCAATTAGCCTTATTGATCTCTTTGTGACAATGTAAGACACTCCAAATTTCTTTCAAATCACTATTTTCCATAACAACTATGACGTTGATTCTTGTAAGCTTGTGTGCAAAAGTGTGTCTGGGGACATGTTATGAATAAGAGTTTTCTAGTATGACCAGTAGGCATTAATGCTATTAAAATAGGATATGGGCCTTGTATCCTTAAACCATTGAAATCTATAGGGAAAATTAATAGCTTTCCATAAGGTGACTGACTGAAACAAATTCTAATCCATTCTAGAAATCAGAGAAATTGTAAAATGCCAAACCACTAACAAATTTTGAAAGGAAAAAAGGCAAAGTTTGAGGACATGCCTTGCCATGTTTCTGGAATTGGAATGTAAGGAAGAAGTTGCAAACATCTGAGAGGAGATGTTTCCTTGAGCCAATGACACTTCCCAATTCGATTCCTCCAATTTTTGATGTGCTAAAGAGTGTCTGAACCTCAACGTTCCATCTTTGAACACATCTATTTTGGGTGCAACAAGAGAAGCTTGAGGGGAAGGAATAAAGAGAATAGGTAGGTTGCCTATAGAAGGCACTCAAATATGTAAGTGATACAAACCAATCAATACTGAAACACCTACAAAGACCACAAACCAATGAACATAGAAACATAACCCAAATTTCATTTTTCGATTAAAAACAACCCTTAAACGAAGCTCCTTGATCTACAATTTACAAGGCGTTTGGCTAGATTGTCTACATATAATACTTCATTTTGATTATTTTGCACATTAGTGTACAATTTATTTTGAATTTAGGGGATCAATCTAAAGTCCATCACCCTACCTTTAAATAATGTTCCAAGTTCTCGTGAATGGAGCTCGTTGAATTGCCATTCCCAAGGTGTTTGGTTGAATTGTTTGCATTTAGTACTTCATATTGATTGTTGTGCACATTAATATCCACTTAATTTTGAATTTAGGGGATTAGTCCAAATTCCACCATCTTGCCTTTTAATAATGTTCTAGGGATAAAGTTTAGAAGCTAACATAGCCTAATGATCTGCCTCCTTATTCATTTCTCACTTGAGAGAATCAGATTCATTTAAAAGGAGAGAGAATGTTTCTTGATTATAGAAAGGAGAGTCTTTCATATATAATTTTGTTGATTTGGTTGGTCAATTTTTTCTTTCATGGAAAGATTATTCAAAATATTTCGAAGACCCCATGTGTATTAGGTGTTGCCTATTAGAAATTTTGGAATTTTTGGTTGGAATCTAGTGAACAAATTGTTGGTCAAATCTTGATTTTTGTTGTTTAAACTAGGTTTTTGACTACATATATGGATTTAGCACCCTAAAAACCCCTCAGGCACATGGATTTTGGAAATTTCACAACTCAAAGTTGTGATTCCAACAAATCCTTCTTAGATTTATGGAAAATTAGACTGGAAAATAGGCCTTAAAAAACTTCCAAAATGTCTAACATATACACTATGGTTGTATAATAGTCTATCTTATTTCCTCTAGGACCATGAAAAATCACCACACGTTGTACCGCGTCTATTTAACTTTCAAACTCATCAATAATTTTTTTTGTTTTTGGTCTTTTCATTGTGGTGGTAGTTCTGTGATTCTTTAACAAGAATTATATTTTGTAATAGTTGGAAGCAATTTTCTTACAAAACCAATGTGATTGAATCATAAATTAATGCTTTGGGTTATTGTTTTTAGCTTTATATATCTCTTTCCCCTTGTATTTTTGATGTACTGGGATGTTTGTGTGCTAATTTGATAGGTGAAATAGGTGCTATATAAGCAATTATTTTAGATATAATAAAACATGTTAAGGAAACAACTAATGTCGAGATATGGAATACTCGGTCCATTTAAATGATTCACACAACTAGGACTCCAAAGTCATCCCTATATCTTGCTTGACAAATATTCTACAAATATTTATGAGTAAGATCCATTATATTTATTGAAATATTTGTTGAAACTATTTTTGTACCATGCAGTTAGCCTGTGTGACAAATCTCCAAATTTAAAAAAAAAAAAAATCTTTTTTAATATTATTCTCTTCAATTATTTATGAGAATTTGTACCATTCTTTTAGCATGCTTGACAAGTCTCAATTTTTTTCTACAAAAATATAAAATCTTTCATTTGAATGTTACAAGACTCTGGTGTGGGCACATTACAGGAAATGGGATTGGAAAAAGGTTGGGGAGACAATGCAGGGAATGTCTTGGATATGATTCATTTGTTGTTGTAGATCCTTCAGGTACTTGATCCATAAACTTTGGAAATGTTTTTAGGAAGGGTTCCTATGTTTTTTAATTTTGTGATTCTTTCACCTCGTGGTTATTTTGGGAAAGAACTTTTAGAATGCCAAACACTAGTGGATAGGTAAACATAAATTTTATAATTTCATTGCCCATTCCATGATATTCTCTCCTTATTCTTTGATTATATTTTGAACTTTTACTTTGATTTTGTTTTATGTTTTAACTATAAAATTGAAATACTTGGTATCATATCCATTTAAACAACATCCAAAACTTGAAGATAATACTAGTATTATAGTTGTTTTGTGAATATTTTCAAAGTCAAATTTTATAGATATAAAATATAAAAACAAATGTCAATTCCTTAATTTGATTGTTACTTTATTTTGGTGTGGGTAGGTTACAGGGAATGTGATTGGAAAAAGAATGGGCAGACAATGCATAGCACAACTTAGATATGATTAATTTTCTATTGGAGATCTTTTAGGCACCCAAGCCATCGATTTTAGAAATGTTTCTAATAGGGGTTCCTATGGTTTTGAATAAATTGATTCTTTCACTTCATTGGTTATTTTGGGAAAGAAAATGTATTAGGAATGTTAGAGAAGAAATCGATGGATGTGTAATTTTTTTTATAATTTCGATGTCCATTCCATGATATCGTCTCTGTATTGTTTGATTGTATTTTGAACATTTCTTTTTATTTTGTTTTGTCTTTTAACTATGAAATTGAAAATACTTGGTATCATGTTTTTACAAGTATATTTGGGCACATCACTCTTGACAATTAAATCAGTGTAAACAGAGTCTATCAAACCCTAATTCAGTTGCTACATGCCCTAAAAATGCCACCTCATTGAGTACCTTCATCCATTGAAGTGCTTCCTTGGGTCACTAACGCATCCTTGGTTAGGGGTAAGTTCTCTGTAGAGTAGTTAGCCCCATTCAAGGATGCATTGCAGAGCACCTAAGACCACTCAAGCCTACGATGGGTGAGAATCCTCCAAATGTTCATTGGATCCTGAGTATATTCCTCCTTTCTAGAGCCTTCTATAAGGAACCCAACTCCTATCCTATCAAGATTAGCTTGACTTAGGATAACCATGGATCATCTAATCCTTTATCCTCTCATCCCTTTGAACATGGAAACTAATCATCCAATTATGTAAAACCATTCAATGCCATATGAATGAAAAAACCACTTGAACTCATCTATAAATTGGAGTCCCATCATAGAGCCAAGGAGCTTGGATATGATAGAGAAATGTTGTTGGTATAGAGACTTGAAATCATTTTCAAGTAATGTTATGCTATTGGATTGATGTTTCCATTGGTGTGATGAGGGCTTGGACTAAGTTGGATGAGTGACACGAGATCGAACCACATTGGGTGTAACTTCTCCTTCTATTAGTCAATAAAGTTGTCTTTTCCTTTTCCAATACTTTTGTCTATATCTATGATGAATGTAAGTTCACATGTTGTCGATTCCATTTGTTTACAATAAATAGATCATATTCTTTGATTGTTATCATATTCTATTTATGTTGGTAGGTATGAATTGAGTGAATTCAATTTGTGTGGGAGTGATGGGAGCAACTCGAAGGAGATCAAAAGAAGCGAAGGATCACAAGTATGTTCTCTATCTTATTTTTCCTTTCTAGAGCCTTCTATAAGGAACCCAACTCCTATCCTATCAAGATTAGCTCGACTTCGGATAGCCTTGGATCATCTAATCCTTTATCCTCTCAACGGTTTGAACATGGAAACTAATCACCCAGTTATGTAAAACCATTCAATGTCATATGAATGAATGAATGTCTCCCATCATAAAGCCAGGGAGCTTGGATATGATAGAGAAATATTGTTGGTATACAAGATCGAACCACATTGGGTGTAACTTCTCCTTCTATCAATCAATAAAGTTGTTTTTTCCTTTTCCAATACTTTTTTCTATATCTATGATGAATGTATGTTTGCATGTTTTTGATTCCATTTGGTTACAATAAATAGATCATATTTTTTTATTTTTGTCGTCTTATATTTATATTGGCAAGTAAGAATTAAGTGGATTCAATTTGAGCGGGAGTGACAGGAGGAACTCAAAGGATATCAAAAGAAGAAAAGGATCACAAGTATGTTCTTTATCTTATTTGTTTATTGTAGAAAAAGGTTAAACATCTTTACCTCAGTTGTTCTAAGTGTAACTACCCACTTAGGGAAGATATACTTATCCATAGGTGTAAATTCTGTATAACAAATTAGTGACTCCTTTGGGGAACAGCCATCATTCCTGATAGTTATCCCTTGTCATAGCAGTACCAGTAGACTTTGCTTGAGTTCATTTACCCATAATTAGTCATTTTGAAGCTTGTTTGATCAAAATGTGTGTTTATTTATGTGCTGATCGTGCTCTCTCACATTAATGCACTGTTGTTCTTGACACAATGCTCTCCAGAGCAGCCTTAGCCTAGAGACAGTGCTTTGCAATACACTCTCTCCCACTCAGGGTTGCGCTAGTCCTTCTCAAGCCAAAAACCCATCTTCTTGCTTCATTTTTTCCAAACTATTTCACATCATGTTTGTTGAATGGTCAATTTTTTTTTGTCTTTGAAGTCCAAATTAGCATTTCTTTTCCATGCCCACTTTGGCTTTGTCTCTTCAATGTTTCTTTATATTTTATTTATCATTGTTGAATCAATCCTAAAGTTATCTTACATTGATTAGTCTTTAATTTTCTGAGAAAGAATTGTCATAAAGTCTTCATTTCTTTCAAAAAGAAATTGTCGTAAAGTCTTCATTTCTTGTGAGAAGCATTGATTGATCATTTTTTCATTTAGTTTAATTATGTTCATATAGACATTAAAGGAATGAAAAGAAGAACATGCATAATTATTTTAGAAGTTTGTGTGTGCTTGTAGGAATGGTATAGGGAAAGTTTCATGGATGTGCTCTATGCTCTTTGTTTAAATATTATGATTGCTTTATCCCTTTTAGTTACGGTTTTCGTTGTTTAAATCAAATGGAAATAATGTTTCCCATTTTAGTTTCATTCTAGGAGTTTCAAAAACATCATGTGGTGAACTTGAAAGACATACTTTTAAACAAGATCAATTAAAATTTATCTCAATTAACCTAATGGAGAATTGTAACTTAATGCATAACATTTAGAGGTCTAGGCTAGAGATGTATTCCAACATTATTAAAAAAAGTAGTTATCGTTAATGGTATATGATACATTCAGAGTGCAATAACTCATCCACATACATAAGTATATCATATCTCGTCCATATACTTTCGGGAATATCGAGCAGTGTTATAGGATGAAAAGTATAAGGGAATGCTCTCACTGTGCAGTTTCGCCTTAGATTGCGCTAACACAAATTGGGTCTCCACGTAATTTTGGGTATATTTGAGAGGACTACATTAGGTTGCTATCCATCCATAGGTAACTGAGTCAGCTGCCTTGTATACTATGATAAACCAAAAATAAAATTTTGGGAGATTACCTACATGTATGTTAAGTCCTTGGTTCCATCGAGGCAGTATATTGCATTTCACAATTACTTGGTAATTCTTTTGCCTAGATTACCCTCCTTTTGTTTATTTCATTTTATAATAAAATCAATAAGCAATCATGGAATAAAATCAACCTTTACCCTGTCATTCACGTAGGACAGTGAGTAAACTGCCTTTACCACCTGAAGCTACACGTAGTCAGTGAAAGAGGTCTCGTTTAACTGAGTCCAATACATCACAAACTTTTGGTTCTTCATCTAATTTACCAGAGTCACCTATACAGGTACGTACTGCAATTCTAGTTACTCCTACTATTATTAGTTTATCTACTGCTGAAGTGGAACCCTTACAATTATGTGACAACACTGAAAGTGAACTTAGTGAAACAGTAACTGAGGTTTTCCAACAAGAAGTTGATCTTCAACTAGAATTTGTTCAAGAAATTCATCCTGAACCATTGTTCTTTTACAATAGCACTTGGATCCCGAAGTTGAATAACCAAAACTCGTTCCTGTACCAGAAGACGATCAACAAGTTTATTCTCAGAGATCTATAACTATTGAGACTTCTACTTTACCACAGAGTCAGACACGAGAAATTTATTACGAACCTGATGGTGAAATCCTTCCACCCGGTTTGATTGCTATTGAAGAGGAATATGAAGAAGAATCTTCACCTAGAAATCCAACTCGTTTTGGACCAAGGTTTTATCTTTATCCTTATTTTCCTCAGTTAACTTATACTTCTCCTCTTGATCATGTTTACTTTCAAACTCCTGTAGATTCATTAGGACATTTTTTGGGTCATTTGACAATGGATAAAGCAACATCCCAGACTGTATCATCTGTTACAACTATGACAACATCTACTGTCACTACTTCTTCAATGTTTACCACAACACCTAAGTCACATCTGTATGGTGGTCTATCCATCCCACTGGGTTACCAATAATTATTTGCAACTCACTCCAGTGTTTCTTCTAGTCCATGGTCTTCACCCATGTCATCCACAGGAATTTTACCTGGTTCTTCACTTACGGATATTAAACAGTTTGATCCATCAAGTCAATATCAAGCTGGTTCATCTGGTTACCATCCAATGTATCCACTTAACACTATATTACCTCCATATGGAGAACAATATGCACAATAAGGTTATTCTGCATACTCTGGAGGGCCACCATATGGCAGCATACTGTCATCTTTAGGTCCAACTTATTCTGGAACGACTATTTGTCAATGACAGCCTACAATGCCTATCCAACCAAGGCTTGCGTATAAATCACTGTGTCCAAAGAAAGAATTTGACACAACCCCTTGAAGGTTAAGGAAATTCTTGATCTGCCTCCACCTTCCAATTTACTTCAGTTATAGAGACTGCAAGGGAAGGCTAGCTTTCTAAGGAGATTCATTGCCAACTATGCCGAAATGGCTAAAGGATTTATCATCTTTTGAAAAAGGGAATTCACTTCCCTGCGACTAGGCTATGTGAGCTTCCTTTGATGCTCTTAAAAGTACCCTAATCTGAGCATCATTAGTGTATTCCCCTAATTATTAGAACGACTATTTCTTGTATCTTGTCACTGTAGGTACAACCATTGCTATAGTTTTAGTCCAAGAATAAGACAAGATTGAACATCCGATCTATTATTTTATTCATAATATCAATGATACATAATTTAAGTATTCTTACATGGATAAGATACCTTTTGCTTCCGTTCAAGTTGTACAGAGATTTTGCCATTATATCCTACTCTGAAAGATCATTGTCATTTCAGATTGGAACCCTATGACATACATCTTGTCACATCAATTGCTGGGGGGGAAATATTCAAAATGGATTGTCATTTTGTAGGAATTTGATTTGGAATTCATCAAATCCAAGTCAAATACTTCCTTGCAACCTTCCCTCTACCATCATCGACTCAACAATGGAACCATCAATTCTGAATGAGTATATGTTTCTCATATTTTCATCTGACCCTTGGTATGGAGATACACTGATCTATCTCCAAACCCAAACTTTCTGGTTTGATACCTCTCGCTTGTCACAGTGACATATTTGATATCAAGACAAAGATTATCTAATCATTGGTGACACACTTTACCATTGTGGTATCGATACAATTTTTTGTAGGTGCCTCACACATGAGGAAGCCAAGAAAGTTTTAAATGATTGCCATTCTGGTGCTTGTGGTAGACATTTATCTAGTTATGCTACTATATATAAAATCCTCTGTGCTGGTTACTTTTAGCCTACCATATTTAACGATTGCATTACTATTGTTAGAAGTTGTCATGCATGCTATAATTTTGACCATAAAAATCGATTACGACCTGCACCACTGCATCCTCTCTGTTGGGTTGTGTTATATTCTTTCCACGAGTAGCCCACGTAGTTAACCAGGGGGTTAGAGGGGGGTGGAGCCCCCCTTCATTGTGTCGATTGTGTAGTGGCGAGGGGGTCACAGGGGTTTTAAGGTACACCAATAAGCCCAATTTATGGGGTTCGGGGAAACGCCCCGGAAAATTTTGGTCTTGGACCCTATGTTAGGACGAGCAGACCCACCTATGGTTTTGTGCATGATTTTCACACATGTTTTTGGATGCGATGGTTTTCGATCCATGGTATTGGATGCAATGGTTTTTAGTCCATGGTATTGGATGCTTCAACATGTATAAATATGTATTATAACATTGAAAGGAACATAATGAAAAATCAAGATGACAGTCTCGGTTTTTGGGATCTAGGGGAAAATCTCTGTGCATATGTGTTTTATGTGTTATGCTCTTGCATTGTTTATTTTCTTTGTTTTAGAATTCGTATGCAGGTAATTTCTGTATAGGGTTAAAACCTACATTTGGTATCAAAGCAGTTTTGGCTTCAAGGGGATGCCTTTTTTGCTGACGGGTTTCGCTCGGGCCTGTGGTAGATCCTGTTCAGTGGGAGATATGCAAGATCGATTCTGGTGGTGAAAGAAGATGGTGAGCAGTGGAAAGATAGAGATCAATAAATTTAGTGGTCAAAGTTTTGAGTTCTGGAAACTCAAGATAGAGGATCTGTTGGTGGATAAAGATTAGTGGATCACAGTAGATCCAGGTACTAAACCAAGGGGAGTGTCCAATGAAGAATGGAAGAAGTTGGATCGAAAGGCAAAGAGCACAATGCGATTGTGTGTCTCAAATTCAGTATTGTTGAATGTATCAAGGGAAGCTACAGCAAAGGCTTTGTGGGACAAGTTAGGGACTTTGTACCAATCTTAGTCTCTGGTGAATAAATTGTTCCTATGGAAAAAGATGTATAACCTGAGGATGAAAGATGGAGACTCAGTGATAGAGCATCTGAATGAATTTAATACTATGGTAAGTCAGTTAGCATCTATTGATATTAAAATTTCAGATGAAGATAAGTGCATTAGTTTGTTGTTTCTCTACCAGATTCGTGGGATAGTCTGGTTATTGTAATAGGTAGAAATGTAACTGCATTTTAGTTTGATGAAACAGTCTCATCCTTCCTAACGGAGGAAATGAGACAGAAAAATATGGAGAGTCGGAGTGGTGATGCCTTGTCTATACGAGGACAATTATAGAATAGAAACAAAAATATGTCATCAAATGGGAGATCTAAATCTAGAGGGAGATCTAAATCTCTAGGAAAACCTGTAAAGGTGGTGTGCTAGAAATGTGGAAAGGAAGGGCACTACAAAAGGGACTGTAAATCTAAAGCCCCTGATAAAGGAAAGGGATCAGATGATTCTCCTTCTAAAGAGGTGAAAACCACCTTAGATGAAGGTGGGGATATGTACTTGGCTTCTTCAAGTATACATGTAGATCATGAGGCATGTTTGACTGACTCAGGTGCATCCTTTCACTTCACTCCCCATAGAGAGTGGTTCTGTGAGTATGAGAAATATGATGGTGGTGATGTCTTCTTAGGGGATGATAGGAAGGCTAGAATCATTGGTCGCAAAAAAGTAAAGTTGAAGTTGCAAGGTGGAAGGGTTAAAACACTTATGGATGTTCTGCATATTCCTGCATTAGCCAAAAATCTGATTTCTGTAAGCAAGCTGGATGATGTAGGTGTAAACAGTGTTCGAGAAGGATACCTGCAAAATGGTTTGGGGAGCACTGGTATTGATGCAGGGTGTTCGAATTGCAACTCTGTACAAGATGGAAGGTAGCACTGTTATTGACGGGTGCAACAGTTTTGTGGTTCCTGAAAGTGGAGCATAAAATCTAGTGGTCTCTGGAGAGAAGACCATGTTGTGGCATCAAAGGCTTGGACATATTGGAGAGAAGGGCCTTTGAATACTTCATGGTAAAGGTATGGTAGAAGGTATAAGTAATAGCTCTCTGGATTTTTATTTCTGTGAATATTGTGTATATGGGAAGCAGAATCGGGTGAGTCTCCCCTCTAGTAGTAAGAGGGCAAAACAGATATTGGAACTTGTGCACAGTGATGTGTTTGGACCTGTAAAGGTTCCATCACTAGGTAAGCCTATGTACTATGTATCATTTATTTATGACTTCTCAAGGAATACATGAATATATTTCCTTAAGAAGAAATCTGAAGCCTTTGACAGGTTTAAAGAATTTAAGGCTCTCGTGGAAAATCAGACAGAGAAGAAGATAAAGGTGTTGAGGAGAGATAATGGTGGAGAGTTTTGTAGCAAGGAATTTGAAGAATTCTATAAGAAGTGTGGTATAGCACGACAGAATACTACACCATATACACCTCAACAAAATGGAGTTACAGAAAGAATGAATAAGACGTTGATGGTAAGGGCAAGAAGTATGCTCAGTGGTGTCAGGTTAGGACAAGAATTCTAGGCAGAGGTAGTGGCTGTTGCATGTTACCTAGTCAACAAGTCACCTTCATTAGAATTGGAGGATAAGACTCGATAAGGGGTATGGACTGGTAAGAAACCCTCACTTTCACATCTGAGAGTATTTGGATGTGATGCATATGTACATGTTCCAAAGGAGAAATGAACCAAGTTGGATACTAAATCTGAAAAGTGCATCTTTATTGGGTATAAGGATGGTTTAAAGGGGTATAAGCTTTGAAACCCAATCACACAGAAGGTTGTGGACAGCTGAGATGTGGTGTTCAGAGAGGTAAAAGATGTTATTAAACGTGAACTCCAACCAAATCAACCTGAGAAGATAGAGTTTCAGGTTAAGGAGGAAGAATCAGACTATACAGCAGAGGAGGAATCAGAAGATGAAGAGCCACAAACTCTAGGTGTGAGAAGATTAGTTCAAGAAATAAGGCAGCCAAAAATATATATTCCATATACTTTCTGTTCAAATTTTGCTTTATCTATTACTAACGATGATCCTAGAACTGTGAAGGAAGCAGTAGATTCAGAGGATGGAAAACTCTGGAAAGAGGCCATGGTTGATGAAATGGCATCTTTGCACAAAAATGAGTCTTGGGATCTAGTGGAGTTGTCGGCTGGAAGGAAACCCATTAGCAACATATTGGTGTTCAAGAAGAAGAAAAATGCAAAAGGAAAGGTGGAGAAATTCAAAGCTCGGTTGGTAGAAAAAGGTTATTCCCAGGTTCCAGGAATTTATTTGGGTGATATTATTTCTCCTGTTGCCAAGGTAACTTTTATCTATTGCTACTTATTTTGATTTTGAGGTAGAACAGATGGATGTGAAGACAACATTTGTTCATGGGGATTTGGAAGAGGAAATATACATGAAGCAACCTGACGGCTTTGTGTGAAGGGTAAGAAAGAACTGGTATGCAAGTTAAAGAAGTCTCTGTATGGGTTAAAACAGTCACCAAGGATGTGGTAGCAGAAAGTTTATACATTTATACGGGGACTTGGCTTCAGCAGAAGAAAACCAGATCACTGTGTGTATTTTAAATTAATTGGTGACCATGTTATTTATCTGGTCTTGTATGTGGATGATATGTTGCTGGTTGGAAATGGCAAAGAAATTATCCAGGATTTGAAGACACAATTGTCCTCCAAATTCGACATGAAAGATTTTGGTGCTGCAAACTATACTTTGGGAATGGAAATTAAAAGAGATCGGGCAAAGAGGGAGCTCTAGTTAAACTAGAGGAAGTATGTCGAGACAATACTGTAGAGGTTTAATATGTAGGATAGTAAACTAGTGAAGGTTCCTATTCATGTAGGTGAGAGGTTATCTATTGAACAGTGTCCCAAGACACAAGAAGAGGAAGAGGACATGTCTTGTGTTCCATATGTAAGTACAGTTGGTAGCTTGATGTATGCAATGGTCTGTACTAGACCAGACATTGCACATGCAGTGGGAGTATCGAGCAGGTTTATGTCAAAACCATGGAAGGAGCACTGGACAACAGTGAAGCAGGTTTTTAGGTATTTGCGTGGCACTAGTGATTATGGTTTGTGCTACCAAGGAAGATTAGGATTGGATAGAATGTTAGATATTTGTGGCTTTGTTGATGCAAACTAGGCTAGAGATATGGATCAGAGAAGATCTACAAGTGGGCATGTGTTTAACCTATTTCGAGGTGCAGTCATTTGGATGAGTAAGAAACAATCTCTAGTGGCAGTATCAACTACAGAGGCAAAATACATGGCAGCCACTCATGCAAGCAAGGAAACGGTTTGGTTGCAGAGATTGTGTTCAAGTATGAGGTTAGTACATGGAGTTATAAGGATAGACTGTGATAGCCAAAGTTGAATTTTCTTGGCAAAGAACCTCGCATATCATTCAAAGACAAAGCACAATGATGTTCAATATCACTTTGTGAGGGATATGATAGAAGACAAAAAGGTGTTGCTGGTAAAGGTGGAAACTTTGAACAATACTGTGGATGCATTGACAAAATCTGTGAGCTTTGAGAAGTTCTCTTGGTGTAGAGAGACAATAGGAATTTCAAGGTTGGAAAAATGACTAAGCTCTCTCATGGCCTCTAGTGGAAAAACAAAAATTAGGAGAATGTTGGGTTGTGTTCTATTCTTTCCAAGACTAGCCCACGTAGTTAACCAGGGGGTTAGAGGGGGCTCAGAGCCCCCCTTCTTTGCACTGATTGTGTAGGGGGGGGGGGTCACAGGGGGTTTGAGGTGCACCTGTAACCCCACTTTATGGGGTCCAGGGAAGTGCCCCAAAAAATTTTGTTTTTGGACCCTATGTTAGGATGGGCAGACCCACCAATGGTTTTGTGCATGATTTTCGCACATGTTTTTGGGCGTGATGGTTTTCGGTCCATGGTATTGGGCGCGATAGTTTTCGGTGCATCGTATTGGACACGATGGTTTTTGGTCCATGGTATTGGATGCTTTGACATGTATAAATATGTATTATAACATTGAAAGGAACATAATGAAAAATCAAGCTGGTAGTCCCAGCTTTTGGGATCCAGGAAAAATCTCTATCTATATGTGTTTTATGTGTTATGCTCTCACATTGTTTATTTTCTGTGTTTTAGAATTCGTATGCAGGTAATTTCTATACAGGGTTAAAACCTAAACTCTTGTAATTGTTAGACCATTTTCAAAATGAGGCACTGATTTCATGACATGTAACCCTCACTCGGTTAGGGGTATGGGTATATTATTGTTGCCATTGACTATTTTACGAAATGGGCCAAGGCGATGCCTACATTAAACAACAATGGTGAGACAATTGCACTTTTTTTCTTCAACCATGTGGTTGCACAGTTTGGTGTACCACAAGCTATAGTTATAGATCATGGTTCACATTTTCACAATCACATGATGACTGAATTCACTGCCAAGTTAGGACTCTCACATGATAGTTCTACTCCTTATTATCCACACGCTATTGGACATGTTGAAGCCATTAATAAAGTCCTTAAGTGAATGCTTCAATGAATTATATGAGTTCACAAATGAAACTATCATTTGATCCTTTACTCAGCTTTTTGGGCTTACCGAACCTCGTTAAGAAATGCAACTGGATTCACACCTTTCCAGTTGGTGTATGGTCTTCAGGAAATCTTGCCAATGCAATGTGAAATTTCATCACTAAAACTAGCAATTGACTTGTTACCTGACACTTCTTATGAGGAAGCATGTTTCTTAGAAGTCATCCATCTAGATGAAACACATTGTGAAGCCGCATTGGCGAATGAAGCACATAAGAAACGAATTAAGGCACAATATGACCACAATGTCAAGCCTCACATATTCTTTGAAGGAGATCTCGTCTTGCTTTATGATCAGGAAGCTGATAAATTAGGAACAGGAAAATTTGAACTACTATGGATGGGCCCCTACATTGTTAAGTGTGTTTTGGCAAAAGGAACTTACGAGTGGTTGATTATGATGGAATTCCATTGTCACAACCCCAAAACAAGTTGTATCTTAAACGTTACTATGCATGATTGTGCATAGTAGAAACACTGTATATATTCTTTGATTGCGCGTGTGTGTCATAGTGTGACTTTTAGAGTTTTTATGTGGTTAGTAATCTGCTTTGCATTTGTTGTAGATCTCAGAATATTTGGAACCATTTGTTGGTTATGCTAATGGTGCTAGTCGTAGTATGCAAAACTATCCTCCATAGCATGGGCCATATTAGCTCCAAGTGGCACGTTAGTGAGTGTTCAAGGGATTTGTATCGATCATTCTATGAACAGTATTGTTGAGTATAACACATTTATCAAAATCCTCCCTGATGCCATTTCACTTGCCATTCACTGAATCATCATTAGGCTAGACTCACAACTTGTCATATTATAACTTACGAATGTTTGTACTGTCTAAAATCCAACTATTCATCGTATATTCCTTAGAGTTTGTCTCTTGGAAAGACATTTTGATTACATTCAATATCAACACATTTCTAGAAACTTTAACACATTGAATGATTCTTTAGCAAATTACGTGTTAAACAGACATTTATGACATATGTAAAGAGTAAATTTTTAATTCGCATCAACAATTGAATAGGATTACCCATAATCATACAAAAACAATGAAAGTAAAATAGATAGACGTTCAAAGTTTTTATGAAAATTTGTGTCCAAGGCTTGTTTGTTGTCTAACCTCAAAAACCTCAAAATGCATACAATAAATCATCCTAATTAGATCTAATGATGCTCATGATAATAGGTCACTGCTTGAGCTATCATGTGTAATAGCCTCATCCAATGGCTATGTAAACCAATAGTATGGCATTGTAGTCTCATCGGTAATTCCTCGATCCGAACATCCATTATATGGAGGGTTAACCCCTCTATATGATGTTGCAACTCCGCTAGTGTCTCAATCAGATCTAAATCTTGGAGAATTTCTCTTCTGACATTTCTCCCCACTAGTTCACCTGCCTCCTATTGATGACCCATTGGTCAAATAGTGCTAACATCTGTATACATGAGAACATTTTTAGTTTAGGCTTGGAAACATCAAACAACATAAAAACATGTAAAAGCTAAAAAAATAAAAAATACATGGTCAAAACAATTTACCTATATCACTCCATTGAGCACCCACTAGTAATCTCAAATATAGATCTCCATGGAAATCCATTTGTTCATATGGATGCTCCTCTATGAAATTATGTTGTTGACAAAGCCAACTAAAGAATGCGATAGAAAATGAGATTGATAACTGACCAGCATGTCTACCCATCAACTCTATCCATCTCTCCATCCGTGGATCTCTAAGACTAGGTAAACTCAGTGTCACATGGCGAGGTTGCATCAGTGGAGTTGGCTCGAGACACTCAAGCCCATACTGCATGTATGATATATTTGTGACATGAAGTGCCATGCTACCCGCCAACTTTGTGATAGTAAAGAGACTTGTTCGCAAGGGTAAATCATGAACATCCCTGATGTTTATCTTTCCATCTTTGCTAGGTTGTGTACCTGGCCAGCAGAATTGTCGAATGTAGTCCCTCATTGATTCACCACCACGATTAGAACCTGAAAGAGAAATGGGGGCACCACGTCTCAACAATCCCATGGGAAAGTAAATATCATTGATTAATATAGGGAGCACTTTGTCCCCTATGTGAAAGACCTATTCCACTAGATCCCATGAATGAACCAAGAACTACAATAGTTCTAACTATTGCCTCATCCCTGATAACCTGAAGTATTTGAGTAACCCACAATCTATGAGATTCTCAATAGTACTAAGATCATTTAGGGCAAACATATCTTGTTCTTCATGTTCTCTTTCATGCCATGTGATATCCATTATGATCTGATCAAAGTCTGAAATCACAACGTAGGCTTTGTTAGGATCCATTTCATGCAAAAAATTGAAGAGATTTTGGGTATAAATGATTAATCATATTTCTAAACTACACCTAATGCACCCCTGATCTATAGACAGTGTGATGCAGAGAAATTTCCCTTCCGTTTGACTACTCTGCGGTGCAGTTTTCAATCCATAAGGGTGTATTGATCCTAAGGTGTGATATATTTACCCTAGGGACCCAAAAACCCTAAAAAAATTTCTTGAAATAGAAAAATAATGACCTTAAATAAAAGAGAAGAGGAAGATATCCTACCTAGCCCTAATGGCACGAAAAAAAATCCAAAGAATCTCCCGCAATTAGTTGTTGAAGTGAGGTAAAAAACAGGTTTACAACACAAAACTGAATGGTAAATGTCAAATGGTAAAATGACTTAGTAAATTCTTTTTTTACGGTTATTTCATGTTCATTAAATGAATAAACTATAGTTTTTACCTGCTATTAGCAATGAAATAGGTATGTTTAATCTGTTTGGTGGCTCTTTGAGTAGGTTTATAGCTGACATAGTGAATTTGACTTGCATGATTGTAAAATGTACTTTTGACTACATAACATACTTTTATCTCTTTTTCGAGCTTTATAAAACATTGAAAAAGGAACACCCTTGGAGTCCTCTTTCAACTCTTTTCAGACTCTCAAAATATGAAAAGATTGTCAGCCACTTGTCCTTTCGAGCTCATAAATGGATTGGAAATGACATCTACTCAGTATAAGTTTATACATTTTTCAGAATACGTTCATCGAACATGGTCAATAGGTTCTCTCTTGTATTATTTTATGCTTTTACAGACTTGAGAGACAAATTTACAAAAAAAAATTGTGGAGTTTTCTTTTTGTTCGTTTTCAAACTCTTTAAACATGAAAAGGACTGAGTTCTCATTGTCATTAAACTCATTAAAGAATCAAATAGCAACAAACTTGTCCATCACAACAAGACCGAGTTTCAGATTCACTAGACTCATTCAAACACCATATAGAGATGGATTGACCTGAAGAGTAGAATTATGCATCAAGCATATGTTATCCTCCTCAAGCTTATTAAAAAATAAAGAGGTACTGGTCAACAATGACTGGGGAAAATGGAAAAAGGGATAAATTAACTTATGGTAGCAAGTCGCTCTTGAACATGATACTTTCACTTCATCTCTATGATTATTTGGGTTGGGTTATCTACTTGATGGTTATCATATCTATGGTCTATCCCACCATACATCACTTTGGTTTCGGGTCAATGTTGCCAATTCATTCAGTATCGCCAACATGTTTAAGAGAAGTCACTGAGTAAACTTCATCCTTTGCAATACTCATAAACCTTCATTTCCATGATCACCATTCATGAACATTGTGTCATTAGTCACATTTTGTCTTCAAAATCATTTTTGAGATTGCAACAAGATGATGGAGCTTAGTGAAAAGAGTCGCCTTCACTAAGTGGGCGTGCAGGCTATTTTTGGCGCAAGTCTATTTTTAGACTATGTCTATTTTTAGACATATGGATCATGTCTATGGATTGCAGGTTGCTGTTTATGGATGATTGATCAAGTTGGGAAAAATGGATGGACTTTTATTTTTGATGAAAGTGTGAGTGATCACAGTGTGAGTGATCAAGTCTATTTTTAGACTGGATGTCAAAAATAGAAAAGTCAAATATTATTATCTCACAATAATATTTGGACTATAAACTTAATCTTATTCTCTTGGAGCACTTCAGTTTGAGCTACAGAGGTGGCACATGCAGCTGTCAGGAGGAAATACGCTTTTCTTATGAGTCAGTTGAGTTGTTGCATGCATGACTTCAGTTAGAACTCAATCAGTTGAGTTTGGTGGAGTTGATTGTGGAGTTGATGGAGTTGTGTTCAGTTTAGCTTTGTTAAACTGGTTGTATTTAGTCTAACTGGAAAATAGACTAGAGATGAGTTGGGTGAATTAGTTTTAATTAATTCACAAGTTATTAACTCATAATACAACTAATGAATACATCAGTTAACTCAGTTGCATGTCATTGCATGTTCAGTTCAACAGGAACAGGTGGTAGAGAATCAGATTGCTATCAGTTGTGACTATAGTTGTGCACCAGATCTTGCACAATCAAGGGATTGAGTATGCCAATGATTTTGCCCATGTATTTGCCAACATTTTAGCTTATGCTCACGTCCACAAAGTGTGAGTGACTATTTTGCAGGTGAAAAACGAGTTTGGTGAGCCATTCTCATCCGTTCTTGAGCAGGTATTGAGCAGTGGAGGCAGGCAAGCAGTGGAAGAGATTTGGAGATCAGATCTGAGCTATATTGTGTGTAACAGAGGTGGAGATACTTGTGAGAAGTATTATGATGTGTAATGTTACATG
>APFE030692551.1:109002-152954 GCA_000404065.3 Pinus taeda | reverse complement strand
GAATCCCAGGAGGCAGAGCACCAGCAGTCTCGAGGGGGTAACCCTATCTCAGAAGGCCAAATGAGAGATCTGTTTGAGATCTGTGAAGCGCTAGATGACAAGATCTCGGCAGTGGATGAGATCACGGAGACTGTCAACAAGAAGGTAACCGTGCTCATTAAACTGCTGCGTCAGACGCTGAGTCCGGATCCCCCGAACTCTGATGGTAAGCAGAAGGAACTGTCGGTGGAAATTCAAAATTATCGTTCCCTGCAGGAAAGAGTGGACAAGTACGTCCTGGAACAGGGCTTGGACACTGCAAGCAGGTTCGGGAAGCCTCCGCAGTAAGTCGAAGCTGTCTGCTCTTTCCTTTTTAGTTTTGTTGATCATCCATGTGGTTTTTCATAAACATTTCTCAACATTCTCCGGAATGCTTTCTATTTTCAATGGTGTATTTAGTCTTGGTTTAAGCCATGCATAGCAGTTTTTTGGTTAGGCCACCCTGCGTGGTGTGCGGGTGGCTTTCAGACTTTTACAGTTTCTCGTTATACTTTACTGTGGTCCAGTGTTTGGCGGCCTGTTGTCTGGCCTGGTGTACTCAGGCCTCGATCTGCATCTGCAGATTTTTTGTACCATATTTTGTTCTCTAATATACATATCTGACTTACAAAAAAAGATATATGTCACAAGCTCAGCTAGAATTATATTGTTGATAAAAGGATAAACTATTATTTTATTATGGATTTGAAAATAATTGCAAGTAGGTTGATCTTCGAACATGGGAAAATAACTATTCTTTGAGACTTTCATGAGTTATTTAATATGGATATGAAATTTGGGCATGCGGTATTTCTAGCGAGCCATGGAGGAAAATAGAATATATCTAAAATAAATTTATAACATATAATCTTAAAAGGAAATACACCTTATCCTATTCTCCTTATTGAAGTAACTTGTTATGGACCCTTCCTCAATTTCTTTTTTTAAGTATTCCATAGTCACAGTCTTATTAATTCTTAGATGCATCGATGATATTTATTTATTATACATATATATACATTTGTTAAGGTATAGAAGAAGCATTTATAAATCATTAGTTTACCCTGTAATGACCGTACCCTTAATCGTTCTACTTGTAGTTTCTCATATCAACCTATATACCCATATCCCCTCTTGTGGCAATAAATATCTAAGCCTTTTTGAGTGGAATATTTTCCCCCAAATCTATCATTACCTAGCTACAACCCAAAAAGATATATATTTATATATGTTCATAGAAAAGGTCTTTCCCATATACACCATATGAATTTGATTTCATTTACCTAACTTCGATTTATTTAACTTTTTGTGCTACCCACCCCACATACCTTGAACTAGGTTAAGGGAGAGCCCCTTTCTACCCTTACCCTATTCGCATTCAATATGGTTCAGAATCATCGGTCCTTTGGGTGAATGAAACTCTGCCACGTTAGAAAACCCATGTGATCACTCCTCCACGTGTATTTGACTGAAGGCGCTTGATCAAAATGACTCTAAGGTTGGCGATTGCCTGGAGGAAATCAACAAATGTCAATCTGCCTCCTAACCCTAAGTGCCTGAATCCCTTGGTTATTTTTTAGTTTATGTCATCGTTGCATGCAGTGGAGAGGGTTGCGACCCATTTTCCCTTCCTGTTGCTTTTGGGTATTAGGATTCCATCTCCATAGAACAAGAGTGCTAAAGCTCCAAATTCCATGGGGGATTTACATGACGGCATTCATGGTGCTACATGGTGGTTGCATGCACCCTTCATACTTAATCTCCTCTGTCGACTAAATTTCAGGGTTTGATGGATCTTTCCTTGGTAAGGTATCTAGTTTTGTCGCAACTTTGCTTCTAAATAGTCTTGACCTTAAGGTTACCATTTTAGCCAATCTTTTGAGAATATGTTTATTCCTCACCGCAGGCAACACTTTTGACAGGATGGTGGCTCTTCTTTGTAGGGTATTCTAGTGCCGACAAATTTTTGGAACTGCCAGTGCCTCGCCCACCAATGTCTTTGTTTTTATGCAAGGTAAGATGGGTTCAATTACTGTCGACCCTGTTTCATTTTTCTTATTTCGTTTTTTTTTCATTTGTTTTCCCCTTCATGAATTGATATTTAACAGGCCAAGGTTTCTTGTAGGTCTCCTTCTCAGTGTCTAGCAATCTGAGAACTCCTCTCAAGTATATTTCTAGATTAACTAAGTTCCTTTACACTTAGATTTTCCTTTTTCAGATTCCTTGACTTCTCTAAGGCTTCTATCTAGCTTGGGCTTCCTACCTGGATGACTCTAATACCCTGATTTCCCCATTTCTGGAAGTGGGCCTTTTCTCAGTTTTATTTTTGTTCTAGTAGTCATCGAATAATGTTGTTAGCTACAATTTAGTTGTCTCTTTAGTTAAATATTTAATTTGATGTTAAGGGTGCCCTCTAATTCTCGTAGGGGTCTCACATTTGTAACAGGATTTGGGTAGTGGGTCTTTTTCATATGCTTTGGAAATATTAACCCTCAACCAAATGGGTTATGAGGTGGATGCACTATTTCTATATCTTGTCGACTATATTGCCTGCATTAATTGATTTAATTTTTCATACGCTTTCTTAAAATTATTAAAATGTATTATGTCTAGAGTGCCATCCTATTATCTGCACTATATGACATCCTTATATATATATTTCGTTATTTGCAAGTCGTTGTCTCATTTAAAACACTTTTTTTGAGACTTCTAGTTCCTGTGCATAAATAATATGGTAGACTATGTTTGTTTTCTTTATGTTGTGCTTCTATTCGTTTTCAATGGTTACAATAGTTTTTTCCTGAACAATTATGGTTTATGGTTAATGGAAGTTCTATGTCAATATAATGGTTATATGTTTTTTTCTCTTTTCACTTGTGATTTTATTGTTGGAATTTTTGGGAAAAGACATCAAAGTATTCTACTTTGACCACATACCGTGAACATGGTCTTCATTATGCAATTGTCTAAGTTTCTTTCCTTACTACATCAGTATTTTGGGCATTTGTCTTCTTGATGGTCATATGATGTATTCTTAATATCTATTTCGTATACCGCTGTACTGATATATTTTTATAGAAACATGTTTTTTTACTATGGTTTTACTTAACTAATCTGGCTTCCTTAGTTTGATCTATACCAGTGACTCTCCATAGCCCACTACAATTATTATTTCGTTCAATACTTAGGCATAATAATCCTTCTCATAGCAATTTCTATTTTCATCGCAGCATTTAGATCTCCTTGAATCATAAATTTCTAGAATTACTTAGGTTCCCTATGATATATGAGGAAGAATACCAGTTACACGATGATGACTATCTTCATGGTACATTCAGGTTATCCCTACTACTTTCAAAAGGATACTTACAGTTTCCTTCCATCGCACTTATTCTGCTCCCCTTTGCTAGGCGCACTGAGAACCAATATAGGACACAGTGGCCTACAACCTTAGGTTGCCTTGGCCAAACCGAGGTTCCTACAGGATCTCGATGTAGTCTCAATATTATACATATACTTTTTCCTTTAGGATCTTCTTATGAATAGAGAATATTATCTAAACACAGTAAGCATAAATAATCATATATGTATTCATGGCATGAATCGATGACAAGCATAATCAGTTTACTATATATATTTCCTCAAAATCACCTGCATGCTTAAATCCATAAACATATTTTGCATTATTTCATATTATCACAGTATAAACACAATATTCATTTTTGTATATTAATAGGTCCCGTACCATCTATGATGAATTTAATTAAGCATAATTTCTTATAATTTCATATTCCTTCTGTGAATTTAATCTACAGGTTTAACGATAATAACAAACACACCATCATGATTTCTACTTAGTAAACATCCATCTTCCGATATGCATGACTATTAAACTCCATTGTAGAACATTCACAAAGTATAACCTTGTAACATAATTTATAACATAATTAAAGCAGGTGAATGTGTATGTTGTTATGAGAAATCTACTTTACGTAACCGAATCACACTGGTTAGAACAATTTTCCTCCCAACCATGAACTTTTTCTGTTGGTTTCCCCTAAGCTGAGATCAAACATTTTCTTCGGGAATCAACAACCCCTATTAGTCTGGTATAGGTTTTATTTATATTTTTCTTTCTCAGAAAAATTTCTAAAACGACTCCCCATTTTTTTGGAATATGCTTATTCTCAGCCTAGGAATGTTTTCATGATAAAAGGATTTTTATTTTTATTTTATTTTCATCCTTTAAAACTTTCCCTTATTTTCTACGACGCTTTTCCACCCCTTCCAATGTTTTCTCTCCACAGCACTGGGTGATTTTCCTAGATTTGTTTCTCTACTTAACTAAAAAATCACCTAGTTCCACTCCAAGAGGATTTTTCTTTGGAATGACTTGGGAAAGTTCAACATTTTTTCCTCTTTTCCTAATCCCATCCCTTCTCCAAGACAAAGGATTAGGGTAATTATCTCAATCTTCTTTTTTTCTTTCCATCTAATTCATTTCAACCATCTTAATTATTAATTCCACATAACTATTTACATTATCATAAACATGACTTGGCCAACATGCCAATATTACCATTATTTTTACTACTAATTATACTGTCTTATTCATTATGACTTTACAAAACACAATAAAAAGAGGGATATTATATCTCTCCCCCCCCCCCAAATAAAAGCAAACCATCCTTGGTGTCTGATTCTTGGACATCTCCGGTGTCGTCCATTTATGATAATTTTATTTCATATGGTCTTCCAATTCCCAAGTGGCCTCTTTGAGAGTAAATTTCTTCCACTGCACCTTAACCCCAAGCCACTACTCGATTACGACGCACGGTCTCTTTCTACTCCAAAATACAGAGTGGTTCTAGTAGAAAGTCTCCTTTAGGATTCACCTGTAGCACATTCTATTCAACTATATAAGAAGGATCATGAAAATACTTTTTCAGTAATGATACATGAAATATATTATGAACTTTAACATGACTAGGCAGAGCCAATTGGTATGCTACTAGACCCACATGGTCCAAGATTTCAAATGGTCCATAGAGTCGAGGTGCTAGTTTTGCACACTCGCCAGTTCTAATGTTACCCTTTTGAGGCTTAACCATTAGATAGACATGCTCCCCCACTTGGAATTATTTATGAGGCTGCTTCTAGTTTGCATAACTCTTTTGACGATCCTAGGAAGTTTTAATATTTTGTTGAATTTTATGTACCGTTTGTTACATCTCTTACAGAAGTTCAAGTCTAAGAATCAGTTTACCTTCAGGTTGAATCTAGCTGAGTGGAGTGTGATATTTTCTATCGTATAAGGCTTAAAAATGACTCATCCTGATAGTAGCTTGATAGCTATTATTGTAGGCAAACTCCATTAGATGCAAGAAATTTTCCCACTTAGTGGGTCGATCCATTATATACATTCATAACATGTCCTCCATAATTTGGTTTGTTCGTTCCATTTGCCCATTGGTTTGTGGGTGATATGAGGTACTAAAATTAAACTTAGTACTCAAACTCCCAAATAATGCCTTCCATAAGTTGGAGGTGAACTTGGAATCTCGATCAGATATTATCATTTTTGGGATTCCATGTAAGTTTGAAAATATCCCACATGAATACATTAGAAATCTAAGTAGTACCAAAGGTGAATTTTACTGGAATAAAATGTGTTTCCTTAGTTAATGTGTCTACCACCACCATGATAGAGTTTTGTTGTTGTCTCGTTCTGAGTAGCCCAATTATAAAATCCATGCATATCACTTCCCAGTTCCACTTTGCAATGGGTAGTGGATTCAACAATCTTGTTGGATGTTGATGCTCCACCTTCACCAGTTGGCTTTGCTGGCATTTGCATAAGTATTCCACCATGTCCTTCTTCATGCTTGGAATTTTTTTTTTCTTAAGGTGGTAATCATGTTTGGGTACCCTGGGTGGCCGACATATGGTCTCATATGGAACTCATCTGAAATCATTTTCCTTAGTGTTGTCACTTCTGGAACATACATCCTATTCTGATATGTCACTAACCCCTTTCGATATATATCATATTATGTGTTTTCTCCTTGTTGTACCTTCAGTTGTAATTTTAGATACTTTGGGTCCTCCTTCATTGTTACTTGTATCTATTCTTCTAAATCTATTTTTACTCTGCTTTCTGGAACAACCTGAACCGAAATAGGATATCTACATAGGCCATCCAAGATTTTGTTTTCCTTCCCTTTTATGTGTTTAATTTCCATGTCAATTCTCTTAGGAAGGCTAGTCATTTGGCCTACCTAGAATCTACCTCTGGTTCGATAAAGAAATACTTTAGACTGATATGATCAGTTACCAACACAAATTGTTTTGGTATCAGCTAATGCCTCCACATCTTTAAGGCATGGATAACCGTAGCTAACTCAAGGTCATAGACAACATAATTTGTTTCATGTTTTCTTCTAGTTTTCTTGACTCATAGGCTATAGCTACATTATCTTGCAAAATCAACCCTCCCAGTCCTTCCATAGAAGAATTTGTACATACAATAAACTCCTTATGCAGGTCTACTATCCTTAGTATAAGGGTTGTTGTCAACATGTTCTTTAACTAGTCAAAACTTTGCTGAAACTTTTCACTCCATTCAAATTTAGGCCCCTTCTTCTAGAAGGACTTGAAGGGTTAAGAAAACTTAGAGAACCCCTATACGAACCTATTGTAGTACCCAACAATTCCCATAAAAGAATGAATTGCTGGTACATACTTTCGTATTGGCTAATTCATAATGGATTTAATTTTTTCAAGATCTAATGCCAACCCCTCTTTGGAGATGATGTGTCCCAAATATTGAATTTGAGTTTTAAAATATTCACATTTACTACCCTTTGCATAAATTTGATGCTCTCTGAGCATTTGTAACACCAATATTAAATGTGTTTGGTGTTCCTCCTTAGTCTTTGAGTATATTAAGCTGTCCTCGATAATGATTAGCACAAATTCATCCAAAAACTTGTGTAGTACATTGTTCATGAGACACATGAAAGTGGCAGGGGAATTGCTGAGTCCAAAAGGTAATACTACAAACTCATAATGCCCATACCTCATTCTAAATCTTGTCTTATATATATCCTTGTCCTTAATGTGCAACTGGTGATATCCAGTTCATAAATAAATCTTGTAGAAAAGAGTAGCCCCTTACTTGGTCAAATAGGTCATCAGTTCGGGGAAGAGGATATTTGTTTTTCATAGTTAACTTATTCAGCTATCTATAGTCAATACAAATTCTAAGTGTACGGTATTTCTTTTTAACGAACATTATCAGAGCTCTCCATAGGGACACACTTGGTTTGATATCCTTTATCAAGAAGCTCTTGTAGTTGCAATTTCAACTTTATTAACTCTGGGGTACTCATTCAGCATGGGGCTCTTCTCACTAGAGTAACACCTGGTACAAATTCAATGGAGCAAGAATGAAACTTAGAAGGACTATTTTGGTCAAGACCAAACTATTACTATTCATCTCAGTATCAAGATATTTAATTTTTGCATGTCACTATTCACCTCAATATCAAAATATTCAATTTGTTTAAGTGATACCTAGATTACCACTATTGATGGATGGAGAAGGCTCAAACTCCCACTATTCACCTCAATATCAAGATATTCAAATCCCTTCAAGCTTATGAGAATTATTCATCGTGGTTTTCAATTTGTTCAATTTGTTTCCACCCAAACTAACATGTTTCCCAAAAAGAGAACCTAAGTAGAAAAGAATTAAACCGACAAATTACCATTTCAACTATTTTCCTTTGATAAAAACTAATACTATTACCTTTAAACTATAATAATAAATGATTTTAAAAAAATAATAATTTATATTTGTTAAAACATATTAGTTGTTAAAACACACAACTCCTTAAAAGTATGAAAATGTATTTAAAATTTTAGCTATTTAATATTTTTAATATAAATTAAATCTAAATTAGAACTTTAGTAGAACTTTATCATAGAATTAATTTTCTACTAAATATATTAGTTTTGGATTTTTATGAAATGGAAAAAAATTATCATTTTTAAATCGTTAGACCATTGAAATTAACAATAGTTAATATTACCTAAATTATTTTCTTATTAGTTAATAAAATTTAAAAACTAAACACATCGCATTTGAAGTCAAAGAATGGCGATGCTGCCGAGAAAGGGATCGCAAGTTCGTCCCGGGGTCGAATTTGGAAATGGCGAATGTTGTATGGTAACTTCGGGCCAGTCCAGAAGAGCTGCCTCGAGGGTTTTCCATTCATTGCAGAAAAATGTTCTGGGATCGCCAGTCGAGCAATCGCTGTTAGGTCGGAAAGAACGTAAGAGTGTTGTCTCGGTCAAGTGCTCTGTTCTTGCTGACGTTTCCCAAGAGATCGCTGTGGCAATGCCTCAGAAGCCTTCTGCAGACCCTAAAACAACACTTGCTATCATACTAGGCAGTGGAGCAGGAACACGGCTTTTTCCTCTTACATGAAGAAGAGCCAAACCGGCAGTTGCGATTTTTCCCTTCGGCTCTTTCATCGGTGTTTTTGATGACCATGGCGGACCGGAGGACTCTCTGTATGAGTGTAATATTCTCCTCAAACGCATCGAAAGCCTGAAATCCAACAGCATCGTGCTGGAGAATGATCACGCGAGGGTTCCCAAGCCCTGGACATCGCTGCCCAGGCCTCTGTTTGTGACGGATATTGCTGCATTGCCAAGCCGCGAATCTCAGTTTCGGGTAGCCTATCAGGAAATCATGGCGAGCACAGTAGAAAAGGTCCAGGTTCCGAGCTCCGCCCCGGCTGAAGCGGAGCAGACCTCTGCAGATGCAAATATCATGGAGCTTCCAGTGCCTGAAGGATGGTCAAAGAAGTCACTGGCCACCATTCCTGTGAGGAGCGAAGGTGCGCGCGAGCTGTTTCAGGAAGTAACTGCACAAAATGTATTCTCCTGGAATACTATGAAAGTGGGCTCTGCGAATCTCAGACGTTTGGACTTAGCGCCTGAACTGTTTGACGAAATGCCTGAGCGAGATGAAACGTCCTGGAATGCCTCATTTCAGATCCAGATCAAGCTCCTCTCAGGGAAAACTCTACTACATTGGGTAGGCTCTCAGGATCTCGTGAGGGACCTCATGCATGCGCTGGAACTTAAGCTGGGAATTCCTTCTGCAGCTCAACGACTTCTCCACGAAGGTAAACAACTAGAGGATCTCTACCCCCTTTCTTTCTACAGCATTAAAAGAAATTCCTCCATTATCCTTTCCCTTCGATTGAGAGGGGGAGCGACAGGACAGTCTTCCTCAGCCAAGGCATTCTCATACAAGGATGTTGTCCATACACCGAGGCAGGAAAAGACAGTCCCACCAGTTCAGGCTCCCAAACCTTTTCTGGTGGACAAACTTGAGGAGACTCCCTCCATTGAAATAGTGCATCCAACACTGGATGAGCAAACCCAACAATTTGTTGAGCATGGCATCATTTACAGGTTCAATGGGTTGTGGCCACAGACAGCGGATCTCTACCAGTGGATCCACTCTAACTGGACCAACAATTGCAAGGTTTTATTATGCTCAAAGGGCTTTTTCATAACGGTGTTTGCTTTTGAGGAGGACTACCAAAAAGCTCTAAAAGCAGGGCCTTCGTTCTGGGGCTCAGCAGGTTTATTCCTCACCCCCTAGTTCCCGGACTTCGATCCATCTTCGGCAATCATCACCAAGCTCCCAATCTGGGTCAGACTTCCTAATCTCCCAGCTCATCTTTGACACTTTGCAGTATTCCAAGGAATCGGCAACTCTCTAGGCCGCTTCCTAGATACAAACATTTCTAGAAGGGAAAAAGGCCTATACACCTTTGCCAGAATATGTGCAGAAATAGACATCAGCAAAGGACTTCCGGACAAGATCAATCTCAAAATAGGAGACTTTCATTGGACTCAGTTCTTGGATTACAAGAATACAGCTTTCCGTTGCCGCAACTGCCATCTCACAGGGCATCTTCAGAGCTCTTGTCCCTCGAAGCCTGCCCCAAAAAAGAAAGCCAATACTAAGCAGAAGTCCAAAAGCTGGAAGCCTCATGACCCTCCCCCCATGGATGATTTTGATTTCATCTCGGATGAAGAGGAGATGAATGAGGAAGAAATGGAGACTAAGACAGCGCAGGAACCGCCCTCGGCTGACCCTGAGGATTTTTCTGTCCAGCCAAGCTCCCATAAAAGGAATCATGAATCCTCCACCTCGGATTCAGACAAGGAAATCTCTCAATCAACCCAACTCAGTTTGCAAATCACGCCAGTTCAGCAGTGCCCTCCTGAATGGGTCAAAGTGGGTAAAAAGAAAGGGAAAAAATTCCGCATAGTTGATCCCTCCCATGTTGGGTAGAATCATATGCTTTGTTTTGTTCTCCGGTTCTTCTAGTTACTTCCTATTGTGTTCTTCTCTCTTCTCTTCGCTTCTAGGAGCCGAGGTGGATTGCCTATCCTTTCCGGCTGCCTATGTTCTTGTTTCTCTTGGCTCTGCCTGTTTCTAGGCTTGATTGTACTATATTTTTTCTTTTATTAATAGATTTAGTCTTTATCCAGAAAAAAAAAATAAAAAAAATTTAAAAACTAAACAAATATGAAAACTATTCCCTTATTAATTAATAAAATTAAAAACACTAAACAAAAATGAAAACCCATGAGAAGATACTTTGTACAATGATTATAAGAAAGAAAGAATAATAGAGTGATAAATGTGAGAGATATACATCACTATATTTACATTTAATTTAGTATTTTATTAAAGTTAAATTATATTATATTATATTTATATTTATATTTATATAAATAAATTGATTAAAGAAAAAAAGATGGTCCCATTTATAAAACAAAATACTATATTGTTAAATACATAAATTAATAAATTAAGTACAAAGGTCTTATCATTTAATAAGTGTACAAAAGTCTTATCATAAATTTGTATTCTTATACTAATAGAATAATAAGTAGAAGAGTAAAAATAGATTGTAAAACATAATACTCATTGTCACGAACCTCACAAATCACATTTAATAATATTTTTCATGGTTAAAAAAACCACATGCAATTATAATGATATCGTGAAATGCACATTTAATAATATTTTCATGGTTAAAAAAACCACGTGCAATTATAATGATATCATGGAATGCACCTACTTTCCAGCTAACATGAAGATCCCCGACTTGAATGAAAATTAGATTAAGATGAAAAACAACTTAGACTTATTGCCTCAATTAAAATTTAACTTAGACTTATTGCCTTTTTTCCAATTAAATTTTTTGTTAGATTAAGATGAACAACAATATAGACTTATTGCCTTTTTGTCAATTAAAATTTAACTTAGACTTATTGCCTTTTTTCCAATTAATTTTTTTGACTTTGGAGACGTGGTTAGCATGAGCAAATTATAATATGTTAAAGATGGATTCTTTTGGGAAATTGGGCTCCACATGCATGAATTAAATGGTCTTTTCAGATAATTTCATTAAAAAAAATCAACATCATGCAAGGAACATGCTAGCAAATCAATGTTTTATATTTCATTATTTTCTATTATATTATTTTATAAATTAAGTTAAAACTAAATTTCTCTTGAGTATATTTCTCACTTAACACATGACATTAATGTTAAAATCAATTGAAGACATCATCATTAATTTAATGTGTGAACAATTTCTATCTTTTATGATTAAAAATATATTACTAAATCATTGTTGTTTTGTATCAATTTATAATTTTGTGTAAATATAAATACTAATATAAAGATATTTGTTTGTTAATTTTAAATAAAGAAAAATAGATTATCTTGAACACTCAAATAAGAAATGATGTGTTATTTTTATTTTTATTTTTGTTTTAATTACATCTCTCACTCAAAAACAAGATAACTCATCTAAATTTTAAATACTTTCAATTTCATAATCACAAAGTGCCAATAAATAATCACATTTCCTAAAAGTTTATATTTCAAATTTATAATTACTAGTTAACTAATTTCATAATATATAGTCTATATGTCTTACATTCTTATCTTGGTTAACTTTTCATTTAAAAATTATCAAATATATTATCATATTTAATCATCCTAATTTTAGATAAATATAAATTTTCAATGGCCAATGGAATACAAATTAATAATAAAAATATCATATTTAATAGTAAGATATATTTTAATTTAGTTATATCTAAACTAACCAACAAGGAATAGCTACTATGTACTTATTCATATAAAAAGGTAATGTATACTTTTATTCATTTTTCAATTGAATGTTATCCATATAAAAGGGACATGTATAATTTTATTCTACCATAAAAAAAATTGGAAGTGGAGTGCACCAACCATTATTATCTTGATTTGGAAGTGGAGTTCTACCACAACTTTTGTCCACTAATGGATTTCTACCCTCTCTTTTTTTTTTTTTTTTTGAGGCATCACACATACGCGTGTAGCGTAGGAGGATACAAGCAATATGAAAGAAAGTCCCATCATCACCTCAAGTCTTTGGAGTTTTGGTGTTTGCAATCGATTTGCAGTAGTTCCATGGATGTTCTCTCTTTTTTTTCCAACCTTATTAGTGAATGAAATGTGAGAAAACATTTTTATTTTAAAGATGAGAACCAAGGATTAAACTTATTATGCTCAAAGTTAAAGCTAAACATTGTCTCTCTCACTCTCACACATATATCTTGTATATTAAATAGTGTAGATAAAAATATCTCTTTTGACTATATGACTATTAATATTAGAGTCATTTGATTTAAGTCGTAATAAATTATTTAGAAAAGAAGATTGATGTACGGTTCAAAAGCCATGATAAAAGAAGCTAAAGGTTAAGGTATGGTATGAAACAACTTGTGACCTTTTTAATATTAAGAGGGTTGAAAATGAAAATTACTATGGGATAAAACAATTTGTGATCTTTGTAACATTAAGAGGGTTGAAGATGAAAAACACTTTCTCTTGGAATGTCTTACTTAAATTAAATTTAAATTTCAAAATATTTTTTTAGACTACCAACTTTTTTTTGACTATTTAAACAAAACTTTATTGATTTTAAAATATTTCTCTTAATATTTCTAACCTAACAATAAAATTTAAAAATAAAAATTATGATGGTTATCCCATATTAAAAATTATCCTTATACTTTATCCTTAAATAAAAATAATATACTTTAATTTCCTAATATATATGTAGCTTGTATTTAGTTTAACCCATTTCTAAAACAATTTTGAGACATAAAATTAAAATTTAAGGTTTTGTAGTTAAATTAAACAACCTATCATTATCATTAATGATAAACTATAATTTCTCGTAACGAAAGTAATTCCACATAGTTTTTTTCAGGGTATCCATTTTAAATAGGATTGAGATTAATTCTAATGTATCACATATGTTAACTTAAAATTTATAATTAAATTAAATAATGAATTATTAAGGATAAATTATAACTTATTATTTTATTATTTAATAAAAGTAATATTATATCCTTTTTTATAATATTGGTTGGTTAAAATGGTTATTATATTTTTCAATTAGGTTCAATTTTCTCTATTGACATTATGAACTATAATTGTCACTTATTGCAAAATGTGTTTCTAGTGGTCTAAAATGTAAATGAGAAAAGAAGTTTGTAATCATCTTTCAAGCCGCACGAGGAATCAAAGCCAATATCGGACAATCTCAATTGGATAGTGCTTTGAAAAATTATTCCAACCATATGTGGAATTCCAATAATGGATTCCTAGATCAAAAGATATGGTCTGCTAAAGTTCGTGGATTAAAGTCTTATGAACTAATATCGTAGGTTTGATATATCAGAGATCGCATATCAGAGGTCCAGAGATATTGATGATCGCATATCAGAGGTCCAGAGATATCAATGCATCGCAACATCACAGTCAGGCATATCAGTGATCGGTGAATCAAAAATTTTGAACATGAGAACCTTTTAAAAAGTTGTGACATGGGTGAAGCATCGATAGTGTTAAAAAACTGCAGGGAATGTCAATAAATGATTAACAAAGGATTTAATCACAAAATCAAAAGTGGGCGGACGCCTTATCTTTGTCCTATAGTAGGACATATGGTGGCATATGATTTTTCCTGATAAGCTACATGACATCTGATGTCATCATGATGTGGCGGTATAGAAGGGCATGCGGCAGGCAATTTTGACATTTTCAGGGGGCGTAAGCAGACAAATTTGGGTGACACATGTTACCACTCATGAGGTGCCACATGGAATGATGACGTCATATCGAAGGTCAGTGTATGAGAGGTTGAGGATGTTAGCTCTTTTTAAAACTTGATACTTGAAAAATTTCTAATAACGGGGCTCCGATATTGGGTTGGCACCATGGTCACAAAGACTCAAAGGACCAAGGTCGTTAAGCACTTAACAAAGGAAAAATATCCCTTGACAGGAGAAAAATGTTGTAGCACATTAAGGCTAAGCGGTAGGTCATGACCCTTAGTCGTATGGAGAGAAATACGGGAAGGGCTAAGAGGAAGGAGCTCGTCATATCGCAATTAGTGATCAGAAGATTAAAATACTACACCATTGAGAAGATTGTGATATGGAATTCCTCTAATAAGCACGGTACAAAGTGTTAAAGGCATATGGGTCGGCAGGTGCAAGATTGAAAACGGTAACAGAGAAGTTGGTATCAGGAGTAATGGAAAATGCCAAAGATCATTAGGTAAAGGCAACAAGGACTATGATCCGTAGAAAAGAGTGTTGGGTCTTCCTTAAGGTGATACAAGCCATCTCTATGCTCCGACGCATGTCTTCAATGAGTAAATGGAGGTATGGGATTCAGGAAACAGTTTGCAGGTCACCTAAGAATTAATTTCTCACCATGGAGCTCGATGCAGTTAGGTAATGAAAGACAACCAAGTCAATATTTGTTTCCGCAATGTGACAAGAAAATGACAGTTGATCGCTCCCAGGTCCAGAGAGTGGGGAATTGAAGAAGTTATTGAAGCAGTTAAGTTGAAAGCGATAGGTGAAATGAACAAACAACTAATGAGGAACATCATGGAAAAGACATGGCCTGAGCGGAGGCCATCAAAGGAATGGAAGGGAGATATTTTCCTCAAACATCATTAAATTTTCTTTATGTCTATTATTTTGTAATTTTTACATTTTCAAGAATGGAATCAAATCTGATTGTAATCATTTTGGGTAGTAGAACCTTCGTACGCCCAGACAGATAGTCGATTAGGTAGTTGGAGTGTTGGGTTGTGTTATATTATTTCCACAACTAGCCCACTTACTTAAATGAGGGGTTAGAGGGGGGGCAGAGCCCCCCCTTCATTGCGCTGATTGTGCAACGGGGGGGTCATAGGGGGTTTGAGGGGGGCAAGTAGCCCCGCTCTACGAGGTCCGGGGCAGCGCCCCAATGAAATTCTTTTTGGACCCTATATTATGTTGGGCGGACCTACTTATGGTTTTGTGCATGGTTTTCGGTCCATGGTTTTGGATGCGATGGTTTTCAGTCCATGGTATTGGATGCTTCGGCATGTATAAATATGTATTGTAACATTGAAAGGAACATAAATGAAAAATCAAGCTAGTAGTCTCGGTTTTGGGATCCAGGGGAAAATCTCTGTGTATATGTTTTTTATGTGTTATGCTCTCGCATTGTTTATTTTCTGTGTTTTAGAATTCATATGCAGGTAATTTCTGTATAGTGTTAAAACCTATATTTGGTATCGGAGTTGTTTTGGCTTCAAGGGGACGCCTTTGTTGATGAGGTTTCACTTAGGCCTGTGGTAGACCCTATTTAGTGGGAGATCTACGAGATCAATTCTGGTGGCGAAAGAAGATGGTGAGAAGTGGAAAGGTAGAAATCAAGGAATTTAATGGTCATAGTTTTGAGTTATGGAAACTCAATATGGATGATCTATTGGTAGATAAAGATCAGGGGATCACGATAGATCCGAGTACTAAACCAACAAGAGTGTCTAAGGAAAAATGGAAGAAGTTGGATCAAAAGGAAAAGAGAACAATATGATTGTGTGCCTCAGATTCATTATTGTTGAATGTATCAGGGGAATCTACGACTAAGGATTTTTGTGACAAGTTGGGGACTTTGTACTAATCTAAGTCTCTCATGAATAAACCGTTCATACGAAAAATGTTGTATAACCTAAGGATGAAATGTGGGGACTTGGTGACAGAGCATTTGAACGCATTTAATATTGTGGTAAGTCAATTACTATCTATTGATATTAAAATTCCAGATGATGATAAGTGCATCAGTTTGTTATGTTCTCTACCAGATTCGTGGGATAGTCTCGTTATTGCAATAGGTAACAATGCAACTACCTTGTAGTTTGATGAAATAGTCTCATCCTTGTTGACAAAGGAGATGAGATGAAAAAATATGGAGAGCCAGAATGGTGATGCCTTGTCTGTATGAGGATGGTCCCAGAACAAAAACAAAAATGAGTCATCGAGTGGGAGATCTAAATCTAGAGGGATATCTAAATCTTCAGGAAAACCTGTAAAGGTGGTTTGCTGGAAATGCGGAAAGGAAGGGCACTACAAAAGGGACTGTAAATCTAAAGCTCCTCACAAAGGAAAGGGATTTAATGATGCTCCTTTTGCAGAGGGGAAAACCACCTCCGATGAAGGTAGAGATGTGTAATTCGCTTCTTCAAGTACACATGTAGATGATGAGGCATGGTTGATTGACTTAGGTGCATCCTTTCACTTCACTTCCCATAGAGACTGGTTCTACAATTACGAGAAATATGATAGTGGTGATGTCTTCTTGGGGAATGATAGGAAGGCTAGAATCATTGGTTGTGGAAAATTAAAGTTGAAGTTGCAAGGTGGAAGGGTTAGAACACTTCCAGGTGTTCTGCATATTCTTGCATTAGCCAGAAATCTGATTTCTAGAAGGATACCTACAAGATGGTTCGGAGAGTTCGAATTGGAACTCTATGAAAGTTGAAAGGTAGCAATGTTGTTGATGGGTGCAATAGTTCTGTGGTTCCTGAAAGTGGAGCAGAAAATATAGTGGTCTCTGGAGCGAAAACCATGTTGTTACATCAAAGGCTTGGACATATTGGAGAGAAAGGCCTTCGAATACTTCACGGTAAAGGTATCATAGAAGGTATGAGTAATAGCTCTCTAGATTTTTACTTCTGTGAAAATTGTGTATATGGGAAGCAGAATCGGGTGAGTTTCCCCTCTGATGGCAAGAGAGTGAAACAGATATTAGAGCCTGTGCACAGTGATGTGGTTGGACCTATGAAGGTTCCATTACTGGGTAAGTTTGTGTACTATGTATCATTTATAGATGACTTTTCAAGGAATACATGGATATGTTTTCTTAAGAAGAAACATGAAGTCTTTGATAGGTTTAAAGAATTTAAGGCTCTGGTGGAAAACTAGATAGAGAAGAAGATAAAGGTGTTGAGTTCAGATAATGGTGGAGAGTTTTGCAGTAAGGAATTTGAAGAATTTTGTAAGAAGTGTGGTATAGCACGACAGAAGACTACTCCATACACACCTGAGCAAAATGGAGTTGTAGAAAGAATGAACAAGAGGTTGATGGAAAGGGAAAGATGCATGCTCAGTGGTGCCAGGTTAGGACAAGAATTCTGGGCAGAGGCAGTGGAGACAACATGTTACCTGGTCAAGAGATCACCTTCATCAACGTTGGAGGATAAGACTCCACAAGAGGTATGGACTGGTAATAAACCCTCTCTTTCACATCTGAGGTAATTTAGATGTGATTCATATGTACATGTTCCAAAGCAGAAAAGAACCATGTTGGATATTAAATCTGAAAAGTGCATCTTTATTAGGTATAAGGATTGTTTAAAGGGTTATAGGATTTGGAACCCAGTAACAAGGAAGGTTGTGTGCAACAAAGATGTGGTGTTCAGAGAGGTGAAAGATGTTATTAAACATGATGTCCAACCAAAGGAACCTAAGAAGATAGAGTTTAAGTATGGGGGGATTACGCAGTGCATTATATAAGATATCATTTTTGGGATTCAACTGCGTTAAGTAAGTCATTCAAACGTATGACCATTTCCATGAGAGGTAGTCGTAACTGACTAATTTCTCATGATTTTTGAATAGTTCACTTAGCACTCATTGCATCGGGTGATGCTCACAGGGGTGAAGAAGTGGGATTGAAACTAGTGAAATGTGGAGAACGAATCACATAGCATCAATTATCACTTCCGGGGCTTGCACCCGGTAACCAGGACTTCCCAGGAGGTCACCCATCCCATAACTCCTCTGGCTCAAGCGCGCTTAACTGTGGAGTTTTTTCCCACAATCAAGCCCACTTAGCTTGCTACCCCATTTGCAAAACCTTAGCAAGTATTGTGCCTCATGAACCATTCAAGTAGAGATCCCTTGACTCTTTTTGAATTTAAGTATGGGGGTTTACGCAGTGCATATTAGATATCATTTTCGGGATTCAACTGCGTTAAGTAAGTCATTCAAACGTATGACCATTTCCATGAGAGGTAGTCGTAACTGACTAATTTCTCATGATTTTCGAATAGTTCACTTAGCACTCATTGCATCGGGTGATGCTCACAGGGGTGAAGAAGTGGGATTGAAACTAGTGAAATGTGGAGAACGAATCACATAGTGGGATTGAAACTAGTGAAATGAGAAATTAGTCAGTTACGACTACCTCTCATGGAAATGGTCATCCATGAATGACTTTAAAAATAACGCAGTTGAATCCCAAAAATGATATCTAATATAATGCACTGCGTAATCCCCCATACTTAAATTCTCTTCAAGATCTTTGTAGCATATCTCCCTTGTCCAAAGAAATCTCACCCTTCTGCTGTCAAACTTCCAACCCCAGGAAATAATGCTTATGTCCCAAATCCTTCATGTCGAATTTTGTGGCTAGGTTCTTCTTGCAGTCTTTGATGAGTTTGGATGATCCTGTCAAAAAGAGATCATCCACATATAACACTAGGATTAGAGGCTCATTCTCTATGACAAGATAGTAGAGATTAGGATCTGTGTCACTCTTGACAAACCCCATCTTCTGCAAGTAGCCATCAATTCGACCGTACCATACTCTCGGTGCTTGTTTAAGCCCATACAAGGCTTTCTTTAATCTGCGTACATGAGATTTCTTCTCATATGTCTCAAAACCTTCTGGCTATTCAATGTATACTTCCTCTTCTATTACCCCATTCAAGAATGTTGTCATGACATCCATCTGATGAATCTCCCACCCCATTTGTGCTGCAAGAGATATCACGGTTCTAATAGAAGTATACCTAGCTATTGGGGCAAAGGTTTTTTCATAGTCTATCCCTTCCTTCTAAGCATACCCCTTAGCCACAAACATGGCTTTGTATTTCTCCACACTGCCGTCTGCAGCATATTTGACCTTGTAGATCCATCTCGAACCTACCATTGATATGTCCTAACGCCTAGGTACCACTTCCCAAACATCATTGACCATTATAGAGTTGTATTCCTCCACCTTAGCATCTACCCATCCTTGATGTTGAACGACCTCCTAAAAACTAGAAGGTTCCCCAACCTGAGCTACTAAGGCTTGGTATCTGTCTGGCTGTCTTCGCTCCCTTTTATTATTCCTGGGTGCACCAATGAAGTGCTCTGTGGCCCGTAGAATTTGTCGGAGTTCCCGACTTGTTCTTCCACTGGTAGTAGGCACATCTATCAGCTCTTCCTCTTCCTGAGATTCCTCCTGTTCTGAAGCTTTGTCTTCAAGAGAATTTCTGGTACTAGTTTCTGGTGGTCGAAGTGGTTTGACCAACGGCTTGTCTTTCGACTGCTCCTTGAAAGGCATTTCTCGAGATTTCCTGAAATCTCTGTCGTCCATGAACTTTACATCCCGTCGAACTACTATCTTCCTACTCCCTGGAAGATAGAGTCTATATGCCTTAGCATTCTCACTATATCCCACAAGATATCCTTTCTCAGCAGTTTGATCTGATTTCTTTCCCTTTTCTTCGCGTATAGAGCAATACGCTAAACTCCCAAATATCCTGAAATGACTGACTTCAAGTGTCTTCCCTATGAAGACCTTCTCCAGAGTGATTTTGCCCAATGCCCTGTGTGGAGTCTTGTTCTAGACATAAATTGTCATGCTGCATGCTTCTGCCCACAGAAATTTAGGCATATCCTGATCGTATAGCATTGCCCTAGCTGCTTCCACAATAGTCATGTTTTTCCTTTCTGCTACTCCATTCTGCTCCGGATTGTAGGGAGTTGTCCACTCTCTTTTGATGCCTTTCTTAGCACAAAAATCGGTGAAGTCCTTGTCAACATACTCTCCACCATTGTTTGAGCGCAACACTTATATCTTCTTTCCTGTCAGATTCTCCACTAGAGCCTTGAACTCTTTGAATTGACCAAAAACCTCATCCTTGGTTTTCAGAACGTAGATCAAAGTCTTTCCGGAATGGTCATTGATGAAGGTGACGAAGTATTCGGCACCACTAAGAGATTTTGTGGACACTAGTCCGCAAATATCTGAGTGTATCAATCATAGCACTCTTAGACCAATTGTTACTTCTGGAAAACGCTGCTTTTGCATACTTGCCCAGAGCACACCCTCTGCATACATCATCTCGTTTGATACTTAGTTCTGGAACTCCTAATACTGTTTTCCTGAGGATTCTCGGAGCCGCATGGTGTAAGTGTCCCATCCTCATGTGCCATAGTTCATTCAAATCTTTGTCTCCATTACTGCCCATCAGTGCCATTAGTGATTCTAGCTACAACTTGTTCAACTTGTTACTTCTTATACTAATTTGGGCCTTCTTTTACCAACTCAAGTGTTTGACATATACTTTCTCCTTAATGAAGAAAACAACATAGCCCTTGTTTTGAAGTTGAGAAACGGAGAGTGAATTCATCCCCAATCCTAGCACATGCAGCACATTGGTTGCTCAAAGCCGCTCTCTCCTGCTTCGGTTTGAAAGACCACAGTACCTCTTCCTACTGGAGTACACTTTGCCTTATTTCCCATGGTGATCTGAAAATTCATTCTTTCTTCCTGTTAATCTGAAAAAACATTTTTGGATTCCTGTCATATGCCGGGAAGCTCCATTGTCTATATACCAAACCTCCGAGGAGGCAGAACTCGCTAAGCAAGTGATTTCTTCTTCCAATCTGGAAGCTAACATATAATAATCGTAATTCATGTCCCATATGCATTCTTCTGGAAATCTGTGTGAGTCCCCTTGAGGGGATGCCTATGCATCATGCTCTTGACCCATAGTTGGTTTTCCTCTTGTGTTGTCGGATCTCTCCTCTAATACTATGTGAGAATTTCTAAACTGAAATTCCACTGCAACAATTGATTTATTTCACCTACTTATTATTCACGATAAGTTATTTAAGAAATCCCTTCAACAAATATAAAAATAAATTCTACTGCAGTTATCACACAATTACCCAAAGAAAAGTACATGCACAAGAATCAATCACATCAACACAGTTGTTTTTGGACAATTGTCCCCGGAAAAACCCAATGCGGGAAAAACTGTGTAACAGATAAGGGCTTTATTAATCTTCAGCAACAATTGCTTTTACAAGGAATGGTTTTACAGAGAAACTGAAAAAAAACACCTGAGGCTTTCCCTTTGAGACTTTCTGACACTTTGGAGACCCTGCGTCACTCGGCGTGGCTCTGAGTGGCTTTGTGTCCCTTTGTGTCAGCTTGCATGAGGGTTGCGTCTCTCTCTGCATTGTCTCCCACTATCCCTGTGTCACCTCCTCCTCAGCCACTGCCTGCTGTTGATGCCTTCCTCTTCCTCCACCCTGCAACTCTCCCTCTGAAATCAATCTCCTTTACTTGAAAATCGATTTTCCTAGAGATACTGAGTATCTATCGATGTCTCTCCAAGTGATCCTCAAGTCTTCTCTTATACTTTTCCTGTTGATGAATCAATAGCCGAGATTAAGTCTCTAATACCTTATTAATACCCATTAATATTTTTTATTTTCTAAAGTTTAGACTTGGGAACCCATTAGAAATATTAATTATTTTAATAACTCCTCATTCGGGTGGAATTTCTCAAAACGATTTATGGGTCTTGGAGATCTCAGGTGCCTTAGCCTCTCTTCCAAATTTCAAGGCTAGAACACATCCGATGCTACCAAAAATCAACAAGGAAGCCCTTTGTAAGGCATATCCTCTAACCCTGGGCCAAGGTATTCTCATAGCTCTTCTTAGAGAGCCCATCACCTTGCTTCTTGTTGCACTCAAATTGTCAACGTTCCAGGGAAGCGGAAGTGCCAACTTTTTCAATAAGGATCAGATCACATATCAATAGTCCATGTGTCATGGTCATCCCATTCTGCAAGTTATATATTGTAAATGATCTTAGTAAAACCTTGAGTCTATGTAACAACTTAGGTAGGCCTATAATTTGATGATGAATTCCATCCTACGAGGTTTTCTAACCTCGCTGATTACCCATGTTTTTCAACACGGCTAATCAGAAGAGTTTTCCCCCCAGCTTAAACCCCAAAGCTAGGGTGAAATTTATTGTCGAATTATCAAGTGAGTCCTAGTGTTTTAGTCGAGTTTGATGTAAAAGTAGTTTGGGAATAATTTAAGCTAATTAACTAAATTATTTTATTACAAATCGCTTGGTTTACTAGATCATATTGAGTCGCAGATAGGTTATGTGTCTTGAGCAAGGTTGCAGTGGAGCCACCCGCCCCTCACGGTCCCACTCCCAATCTACACTTCAATTGGGAGCGACTAGGGAGCGGGTCGGGAGTGTGCTCTCAACCAAAAAAAAATGCTCCCTGGTTTTTTGTAAGCAAAGTCGGCAGCGTCGCTCCGAGAGCAAATTTTCCAACCAGGGAGCAATCGCTCCCGACTGCTCCCTGATTGGAAAATTTGCTCCCGACCAGTGGAAAGCAACACCCGCACAGCCGAGAGGGAGGCAACAACAGCTTAGGAGATGGGGAAAGGGAAGGAAAAAGAGAGAGAGGGAAGGGGAGGGGGCAAATAAATAAACCCTCGCCCCTCCCATTATTCACTTCATCCCATTGAGAGAGCAAGAGAGTTTGGAGAGAGTTTGAAGCAAGGAGAGAAGCTTGGAGGAGTTTGAAGAGCTTGTAAGGGGAGATTGGAGCTTGGGGTTGGAGGACAAAGAGGTAGGATCTATACTCTAATCTAGCATTTTTTTTATGTTCATTGTTAAATAAATAAAATTCTCTATTTCCCATTCCATTTTTTTTGTAGATTCAAAACTTCAAATTTCAAACATAATGGTTATATGGCTTGGAATTTTATTCTTCTTGGTTGCTTTTTTGGTTATTATGGTGTTGGAGAGTAGAAAAAGGTGGGTTGAACATGAAAAAGAGAATGAAGAAGTGGGTTATAGTGGATTTGATGAAAACCCTGGACAGGAGTACCTTGGTGAGGAGGAGGAGAGTGAACATGATTCAGCTCAAAAAACTATACAAAACCAAACCCCATTGTGGAAATATGTTACTAGGCTTAAAGCAGAGAAAGGGGTGGAACCACTAAATTTCACTACCTCCATTGCAACAATAATTACATAGGTTCATACATCTGTGCCAGAAGGCACCTTTGTGGGAAAAGGCCATGGGATAGAGATAAACAAATAGGAACCAAAACTTGTGCAAGTGTGTCAGCAACAGAGAGGGCCAAATACATAAGGGAAGAGGAGGAAGCCCAATACAAATCTAAAAAATCAAAGGATTTCTTTGAACCAAGCTCAGAATCACATGCATAAAGAATTCCTTCAGCATCCTCCCATGGCAGTGGATATGGAGGCACAGGATCACCAACATCTCTTTAAGGCATAGAAACATATCAAATTTCTTTGATGAAGTGTGTAGGAATGATGTGGATTCAATAGTTTATCGGTTTCTCTATGCATGTGAGATACCATTCAATGTTCTTCGCTCACCTTATTGGCATGAAATGGTTTCTGCCATAAATGATGCCCCTAAAGGATACAAGAGCCCTGGGTATGACAAGGCTACAATCATTGGACTTGATCATGAAAAAGCAAAAATATCCCATTCTTTGAGTAGAATGACAAATTCTTGGACTGAGCATGGGGTGTCCATGGAATCTGATGGATGGACAAATGTAAAAGACAAGCCATTGATAAGTGTTCTTCCGGTGTCTGTTAGTGGTGCCATCTTTCTTTCAGCATATGATTACTCAGACAAGTTCAAGATCAGCATCAACACTGTAGAACCATTACTTGAAACAACTAAACGTATTGGGCCATGCAATGTCATCCATGTCATCACCGATAATGTTGTTAATTATAAGGCAGGGAGAGAAATTATTGAGGATAAATACCCAACATATTTTGGTCTGGGTGTTTGGTTCACACAATAAACCTTTTGATGCATGATATTATTTAGGAACAAAAACCAACAATACAAGTGGATTGGTGATTTGTAAAAGAGAGGCAAACAAATGATAAAATTTATTACAAATCATAACAATAACCATGGGCTTTTCCGCAGTCACTCGAGATTGGAGTTGTTGAAGATTGCGAAGACTAGATTTGCTAGCTATTACCTCACCTTCAAGCACCTTTTGAAGGTAAGAGAGTCATTGGCTAGCATGGTATCAAGTCCACATTGCAAGTATTAAAGGAAAGGGCTACAAATGCAGCTGACAAGCAAGGTTTTGAACAGGTGGAGGAGATCGCTCTTGATGGTCAGTGTTGGGCACATGTGAGGCAAGTATTGGAATTCACCAAGCCCATTTATCACATGATTCGTTTTGCAGATACAGATAAACCAGTGATTGAGGAGGTGTATAAGCAAATGGATACCATGTTGGGGCAAATAAAAGATATTGTTCAGAAAGATGATCCCAACTTGTATACACTAATTCACAATTGTGTGTGTACATGGTGGAGCAAACTTAATGTTCCACTACATACCCTGGCATATATCTATTGCCAAATTACTACTCTCCAACTTGGTTGGGCCAACCTACACCTGGGGGTGGAGTTAGGGTGAAACCCCATATAGATCTAGAAGTATCTATAGGATATATGGAAGCATTAGGCAAGTTGGAACCTGACAGGGAGGAGTGTGTTAATCTGCATCTTGAATTAGGCAGAAACTTCAGTTGCACTGGTTTGTTTGGTTCTTTCCATACAATGGAAGATAGAGACAAATTTGATGCTCTCACATGGTGGGAAGTATATGGCAACATGGGACTTTTGCCAAAATTGGCAAAAAAAAGTTCTCACAGGTTGTAAATACTTCTTCTGCAGAGAGGTGTTGGAGCACCTACAACTTCATACATAATGTGAGAAAAAACAAGCTCAATGAAAACTGAGCAAAAAGCTTGGTTTATGTGCACTACAACTTGAGGTTGTTGAGTCATTACTGTGATCGAGTTTATGAGGATCCAACATATAAAATTTGGGACAACCACCCAAAGGACAATAATTTGGAGGATGGCACTAAACATCTTGAAGAACTGGAAGCAGAACTTATGAGAGAGGAAGATGAAGCAACAACGATGCCACCCCCACCATCCAGTAGCAGTGCTCGAGTTCCAAGTCTTGTTCCTTTGTTGTCGCTGCCTCCATGTACATCCACAGGTGGAGGGCATTTGACGTTTGGTTCTGGTCATGGGACTTTGCGGGAGGAAACTCCTAGAAGACCATCATGACCTGCTCAGAAATTAAACATTATTTGTGGTAGCAAGAGGAAGATGTAGATGATTGATTTACTTGTCTTTTCTAGTTTCTAGTAGTTTTTATAATTGTTGACTCTTTCATATTTATTATGATATTTTTTGTAAACAATATATGACAATTTAAGTTTGAAGTTTAAAGTTGGCAATTATAACTCATTGGTAATGAATTATGAATATGATGCTTCATGAAAGTTGAAAGTTGTTTCATTTCATTTCATTTTATAACATTTCATTTCATGTTAGATATTATTTGTTGTAATGGTTACACTTAGCTTACAAGTACAACTTTGGTGATCAATCATGATAAATGTTATACACTGAATTTTGAAAGGTTGAAACCTTAAGATTGATCAATCATGATTCATGAGACTTAATATGTTGTTTGTTACTAACTTGTGAACATGGTTGATGAAGATTATAACTTCTAGATGATTGTTGTTATATGGTTCAATCTATGTTTTTTATGTTTTTTATATCTAATTCATCATTCTACATGTTTTTGTTGACATATGTGCATCAAAATATAAAAAACATATATATTATATTAAAAATGCTCTCATATTCGCTCCCAAACTGGGAGCTTCTGAAAATGTCGCTCCCACTCTCGCTCCCAAGTAACCTTGGTCTTGAGGGTCTTTGAGACTTGTAAATGAAAAATCATATGTATTAGAGCGTTGGAAAAATAAATAATCCCCTCGTGTAAATTAATTAATTTTTCTGGCAAAATAAAATAAATCATAAGTCAGAAAATTAATTAATTCGAGTCAAAAATAAATTGTCTACGAAAATAAATTCTCTAAATAGAAAAATTCGTGGATCTGGAAAGAATCAAATTTTAAAAGTCCTCCACCAAGGGAATATTGTATATTTCAAAAAAAATTGGAACCTTGGACCTTTGTGGTTAAGTCAAAGTCAAATTTTTTAGAAAATTAGCTCAAAACAATTAATTTTGAGCTAATTAAAATGTAATTAAATGATAAATTCGAAAATTCCTCAAAATAAAAAATCAAGGTCTGAGATTAAAAAATCTTGAAGTGTTTATTAATGGCCATGATTATTTTGACAAGGATCAAAGAAATTAGTCATTATTTTACGATTTTGAGGATTTATCTATAAATTAGAGACTCAGTTAAAGTCTCTAGTCATCTTGATCTCTAGCTAGAAAATTTCTGTTGAAACAGCTTTGTAACTATTGTCCTGCTGGGAACTATTTTTCCAACCATAATAAAGACTTTGGGTTGCAATTCAAGGTGTTCTTGCTTATTGATTTGTGGTATGAGCGGACTACAACCATCTCTATGTTGTGGTGAATATTGATAAGACTTTTTTTTCATTAGATGGAGATAGAACCATATTATTTGATAGTTTTGAGCTAATTTTCAGTGACTTGATTCTCCATGTGATCTAACAAATTACTTTGAGATACATTCATAGTATTTGGAGGTACTTCAGTGTTTGGCCTCCAAATTCACCAACTTGGGCAAGAATCGTTGTTGTTTGGATTCCAAATATTTATATGGTGGATTAAATCTTCACTAAGGTTAAAGTATACATTGGGGTGTCTAAAGTATTTTTAGCCATTCTTCAAAGAAAAGAACTCCATAAAAATATTTTTCTCAAAAAGTTAAAATTTTTAAACCCCTTGTATATTTGTAGATCTTGTGAATGATATTGTAGATCTAACTTGTAAATTATTTTTTCTAACTTGGGTTTTGGGGATTTTTAGTATTTTGTATATATTTGGAGTTTTGGTGTTTTTATTTTCATTTTTGCAGGTTGGATCAAGGAATCAAGTGAGAGAAGAGCTAGATTTAGGCCTTTGAGGGTAAGATCTAGTCTCTAGACAATTTTGCGGGGACATTTACTGAAGATTTGATGGCAAAATTCAGATCCGGCAAAACAAAAACAAAAAAATTTAAGACACGGATTTTCAGTTTTTGACCTCCTCTTTCCATTTCAACCCCTGATCTATCATTTCATCCATTTTATTCCCACAAATTGGTTTTCCTTGGCCTTGTTTTTTCTTTTCTTGGCCTCTTTTGCCCTAATCTGCCCTAAACCCTTATCTAAAGTTTTAACGCTTAAATACTTGGCAATTTTGCAAGCTTAAGGTCTCAAAATTCATATTTTTCAAGCGACAATGTGATCCCAAAGTTTCAACAAATTTCAACCACAGGATCTCAAGGGTTAAGGCCTAGAGTTTGATCTCTAAACTCTAGTTTATCTCTGTTTTATTACAGCTATCAATTCACTAATTTTTAAGCCCTAAAATCACATGCTACATGGTCAAAATTGTTCAGATTTGCAAAATCTTCAATTTCGTGAATTTTGGCCACTTGGGCATCTTGAATTTGGCCTAAATCTAACTTTCAAGCTTGTTGGAATTTATTACATAACTAAAAAATTCATACCTAAATTTTCTGAATCAAATACTTAAAAAGGGCTAAGAAATTTGAATTTTCAATTTCCAGCTAAATTTTACTATTTTTGGAAATATTAGGGCTTGTCTTAAGCATTGCTAAGTCGCTAATTTGTCACTGTTGCACTGCTGTAATAAACATATGAGTTCTGAAATTTCTGAATCGCATCTTCTAAATAGCTCCAAAAATTGATTTTTTCAAGTTTGGCGAAATATTACTATTTTTGGACATCTTGAGCATTGTCTTGGGCCTCATTAGCTTATCAATCTGGTATTTATTTACAGTTGTTATAAATATTTCAGATCTGAAAAATTCACTGAAAACATACCTTAAAGGCCCTAATACATCTGATTTCTCAGTTTACTTAGCAATTGGGCACATTTTGCAACATTGAATAAGCATAGGCATCATTGAAGTAGCATTTATTTACTGCTGTCATATTAGTCACACACTGCTCATAAAAAGTATCATTGAAACATAAAGTGCCTAAGTGTCTTCATATCTTGTTACTTGTTCCTAGCATTTATATGATTAAAGTGACTAAGATTGTTGGTTTCTTGAGAATTTAAGTTACATATATCTTTGGCATTATCACATATAATCTTGTTGATTAAATTGATTAAGCATCTTGTGGAATATTGTTGAAGTTTACACTTGTCTTATTTAAGGATTGTCATTTTAATATTGTTGAGTACTCATGTTATAAGAAGATTCTCACTAAGCACTTAAATAACTCAAACAATCTTAACTCAAGACAAAGCTCACTCATAATCTCTTACATTAGCATACTAAGTCTAGATTGAACTAATAATTTACCTTCTAGCATAAGCTAGGTTGATAGAAACATAGGACAACCCTTCTCACTTGGCTTGAGGGGCCTCGGCAACTTTTCGGTGGTTAACACAGTGACCTTGCAGTCGTCAGAGCCACAATCTCGTGCAACCCCTGGGTGACATTGATGGACCTAGAGGATCACAGACAACTTGACAAACCAAAAAAAATAGATTAAATTAAATTAATATATTTATTAAAAATATTTGAACAATTGATCACAAGAAAACAAAGAATTTAAAAATAAGATATATTTATTAAAATTATTATTAAAATATAAATAATAATATTTTGACCGCATTTTAAAATAGACTAATTTAAATTTATTAAAATATCTATTTATTTATTAATAAGGTTTTTCACCACAAAATAAAATAAAATAAAGAAAAGAAATCATTGCAGCGTCGGAGGCATCAGGTGGTAGGAGCACAACAAAAAGTATCGTTAATCAGGCCCTAACCTGTCTTTTGTTGGCCTCCTTCCCACAACCTACCTTGGAACGCAACTTCAAAATAGTTAAGGGAAGGTTACATCCAGATTAGGCATTTAACTAAAAAATAACCAAGATCTTTGCATCACACATAGGTCATAAGTTTGCATATCATTCAAGTTAGTCAATCATTTGAAGCAGGGGGTGTCCATCTGGTCATTTCATACCAATCTATTATAAGCAAGAATTTGTGACTCCATTAAGGCACTAGTCTCTTACTTTAAATTTAATCTAATCAATAATCTTGCTCGAATTTAACCAATTGGCTAGGCCACTCATCCGTGCCTCCCAAACAAGTTGGTTTCCAACTTGTTTTCCTTAATATCATTCCATAGGGACTACCCCCCATAGCCTGTTGTTGGGAGATAACTGGAACGGAGTGGGCGAGGATCAATGCGACAGCCCTCGTCCTGAGCATTGTAGCGATTGCTTTGTTTTGGAATGGAAAACTACATTTTTGGCAAGCTTTATGGCTGACTAGCTTGTACAATTCGAGCGACACCATTTTTTGGCATTGTTACCGGGGACCAATTTATTGTACCTTAGTGTTGACGACATTCTCATTAATCTTCGTAATCCACTAATCCATTTTCATCTTCTTGGCATCGCATTCACTAATCTCCTTATCGCCTTATTCACTCCACTATTTGCACTTTAGCACCCAGACATTTGAGTCAATTTCCTATTTGGGTGGCAACTCCAATGTTTCATCCATTCAGAAAGGCTTACATTAGAAAGAATCTGGGTAGCTTGTTTAATCTACTCTCAGAGTTCCGTTAAACAAATTACATTCTAGTAAGCATTCATTTTTCTCAGACAGGAAACCTTCCTTGATATCCACTTGCTTTTCCTTGACTAACTTTTCGGTGTTTTTCTTTATGGATTTTGGAGACAGATTCATGTTCAAGTGGCGACTCCACTTCCTTCATTTTTTTCAAGAATTTCTGCTAGAGGCTCACCTCTTGTGGATCTCTTGATTTTCTTGAACAAGGATTTCTCTCTCTAACATCCATTAGCTTCCCTTTCCCCTTAAGCAGGTCATCATGGATGACTTGTCTGTCCCTTTTCGTTGTAGTAACACTCAAGTTTATCCTCATGACCCTCCAAAAGAGGAAGACAAGGTTAAAGAATTAATAGAGATCGTTAGAAGTATGCAAGTTAAGAGGAATAATCAATTTGTTGATATGCAGAATCTCATAGAGAAGATACAAGAGAATCAATTACACCAAGTTAGTGATCAAGAAGCACCATATTGTAGATATTGTAATCACTATCATGATGAATACACTTATGCCATAGCAAGAAGAGTCCTCGATAGTGGAAAGGTGGGAACTAGTAGCTAAATCAATCATTTTGACGAGAAAAGAAAATGATAAGCATCTTGTTGAGGAATTAACTCAGATGATCAAAGATATGCAATCTAGTCATGCAAAATTAATAGCAGATCACACTAGAAAAATGACTTCCATGGGAAACAGGTTACAGGCAATGGAAGTTGTTCAATATAATCAAAGGATCAATTTTCAAAACATGGTGGATACCATAGAAGAGGAACATGTTGAGGAGCTAAGTTCCATAAAAGCAAAGCTTAAGAAAGAAATGAATTTTATTCAAAAAGATCATAATAGAATGATAAAGGACATGGAAGCTAATCAAATATTTCTTCAGAACAAGTTATTAGCTAGAGAAGAAAATCGTATTGAGGCGTTGAAAATCATGGAAACTAATCATTCTAATCAAACCATCACCATGCAAAGTCCATTTTGTCAGGCTAGAAGGTAACTCCTCGAAAATGAGATTGTATTATTCATTTAGGTAGTTCATTATTATATACAAGAGGGAGTGACTGTTCAGTTTCATCTCCCGATGACTCTCCATTTTCTCTATTATTTATTTACACTAATTACAGTTGTTCACCCAATCCCTATGATTAGGTGTCAACATTCCCTCCCTTAATCTGAAGGGATGTTGGTGAGTCCAAGAATCATTCTGAATCTTTTAAGCTTTTCTCTTTCAAGAGCTTTGGTGAAGATGTCTGCAATCTGCTCATTAGTGGAACAATGGCGAAGATGGATTGCTTTGGCCTCAACATGATGTCGAATCAGATGATATTTTGTATTGATGTGCTTCATTCGGTCATGGAACATTGGGTTCTTGGCCAACTTTATTGTCGAGGTATTATCAATCATGAGTGGAGTCAATTGTACTTGTTTTACCTGCAAATCTTCTAGAATTTTCCTGAGCCACACAATTTCTTTTGTTGCCTCAGCTGTTGCCACATATTCTGCCTCTGTTGTGGAATCTGTTGGAACTGATTGTTTGCGTGATCTCCAAAAGACAGCTCCTGATCCAAGACTCATAGCATAACCCAAAGTAGATTACCCCAATTTCTTTGTCTCCATCGAAGTCTGAATCAGAGTATCCAATCAAGCTGAAGTCGTCCACCTATGTATACATGAGTCCAAAGTCCTGAGTTCCCTTCAAGTACTTTAGAACTCTTTTTGCAACAGACCAATGTCCCTCACAAGGCTTTTGCATAAACCTAGAGAGAATTCCAACAGCAAACGAAATGTCTGGTCTCGTAGTAGTCAAGTAGTTGAGACTTCCTACAAGCTGTCTATACTTTGTTGGATCCTCAAATTCTTTTCCTTCAATGGATGTGAGCTTTAAGTTTTGTTCCATTCGAGTAGTCAGAGGATTGCACACAGTCATGCCAAACCTGTTCAACAGATCTCCAATGTACTTCTTTTGAGAAAGGAATATGGACTTCAGATGTTGAGTTACTTCAATACCAACATAGTAATGAACATAGCCCAAATCAGTGATTTCAAAACCTTTCCTCAATTCCTTCTTTATGGATGCGATGTAGCTCTCAATGTTCCCTGTCATAAAAAGATCATCTACATATACCACAAGATATACAACTATTTTGCCAACCTTCTTGACAAACAAAGTTGCATCATCAAGATCATAATGTTTGAAATTGAGTTTCAGAAGATGCTCAGTTAGTTTTTCATACCAGGGTCGCGGTGCTTGTTTGAGGCCATACAACGATTTCACAAGTTTGCATACTTTATGTTCATGTCCTTTCACAGCAAATCTTTCACGCTGGGACATAAAAACATTCTCTTTTAGATCTCCTTTCAAGAAAGTAGTTTTTACATCCATTTGATGGACTTTCCAACCATTCTGAGCTGCTAGGGCAAAGAGTGTCCGGATGGTAGCCCATTTTGCTATGGGGACAAAAGTCTCCTCATAATCGACCCCTTCCATCTATGCAAAAACTTTTGCCACAAGCATAGCTTTGTGCTTGTCAAGTGAGCCATCAACTTTATACTTGTTCTTATAGACCCACTTGCAGCCAATTGGTGTGGTTTCCAAAAGTGTCATTCTTTATCAAGGCAACATACTCCTTTTGCACTGCTTCTTTCCATTCATCATGAGAAGCAGCTTCTTTGAAGGAAGTTGGTTCAAAATCTATAGAAAAATTCAATTCACAATCATAAGAAACATCCATATCAACAGGTGAATCAGAGTCATCTACATCACCTCCATTTTGTCGGGTTGAATTTCTAGTTCCTGTCTTTCCAACCTCATCAGGATGAACACTTTCAAGTGTCTTTGTCAGCCACTTTGGGGGACCTTTCTGAGATGTTCCAAGCTGCTCTGTTGATTGAGTTGGGACTGAATCAAGATTGAGTCTCCCAATTCCGTCAATCACATCACTCAAAGTATCATCTGTTGTTGGAGTTTCATGCAGGGGAGAGAGTGCTTCAAAAAAAGATTCCACAGGTTGATCTAGTATAGGAATACCCCTTCAAGATGTGGAATCTGATTATCAAATTCTTGAAATGATTTTGCATTTGTGAATCTATCCAAGCTATCAAGTTGTCGCTCAACAACATTGTCAGTTTTGGATGATTCAAGAAAGGTTACATCTCTAGATACAACAAACTTTTTATTGACTTCATCATAGAGACAATATACTTTGGAGGTGTTTGAATAGCCCAAGAAGGTTCACTTACGACTTCTTGCACCAAGTTTGTTTCTATGTACCTTTGGTATCAAGGCATAACATGTGGAACCAAAGACCTTGAGATGTTTTACCGAAGGAATGTGCCCATAACACATTTCATAAGGAGTCTTATTTCTAATAGCATTAGATGGACATCTATTCTTTACATATACAGCACATAGAACTGCATCAGCCCAAAACATCAATTTTACATTTTTGAAAAACATCATGGAGCGCACCATATTTAAGATTGTCCTATTCATTCTTGCAGCTACTCCGCTCTGTTGGGGATTATAAGGCACAGTTGTTTGATGTTTGATCCCATGTTGGCGAAGATAGTTTTCAAATTCATTTGAAGTGTATTCTTTTCCATTATCAGTGCGAATAGAACCAATATAATATTGTGCATCATTTTCAATCCATGTATGAAAGTTTTTGAATGTTTGAAAAGCATCAAATGTGTTCTTCAATAAATAAGCCCAACACATTCTGGTGTAGTCATCAATAAAGTACACTGCTCCATCAACATTGTCAGTAAATTCTTCAAAAAAATCTCTTCTAAAAGTCATGTGGCAAGTTGCTCCTGAATCAAGCAACCAATCATTTTTCCAAGAAGCAAGTGAAGCATTAAATAAGTCTTCATTTACTCCAATATTACAGTGTGCCACAACATAGTGAGCGGATTCAAGTGCTTTACGTTTCTCTCTGTCATTAATTTTACCTTTGGGTTGGTTTCTTTCCTGCTCAATTCTGTCCCAAGGCAACTTGCATGTGGATGCATCATGTGATCCATCTCTTTTGCATCGTATGCAGTGCAAATCTGACTTTTCTCCTTGAGAGTGTCTTCTCCCCCTGCCTTTGAAATTTCTTCCTCTTCCACTTCAACCACCTCTTCCTCTAAAAGAATCTTGAGCAAGATTCTTCTCTCTAGGTGCAAGACACACAGCCTCTTTAGAAGACTGAGAAGTTGTCTTCTTCCAAAAAGCTTTCCCTCTTTTCAACAACTTTTTTCACAAGGGAGTCAAAGGTAATATCTTTGAGGTTTCCATTTGCTTGCAATGACTCAAAATAATTGAAGTTGGATAAAGTGCCTTGAGAAAAGTTATCAGAGAAATGTTCAGTTCAACATTAGCGACTTTGATATCATGCATAATAGATTTTACTTCTAATGCAAGAGCAAGAGGATCACCATTTTGTAATTCAAGGGTGAACAACAATTTAATCATAAGTTGAACAACTTCAAGTGCAGAGTGAGTCATAGAGTTCCTTCAATTTGTGTAAGGCTTTGAAAGCATTTGAAAATGGCGAAATATGGCGACTCACCTCGTCATTTACTGATGTTGCAATCAATGCATAAGCCTTGTTGTTTTTATATTCACAAATGGCGAATTCCTTGTCTGAGGTAGGTTGTTCTGGCTCTTTGTCTCCGTCTCCAACACACACTCCTTTCCACAGCTTATTAAAAATGAGGGTGTATTTGACTTTTCGAGACCACTCAAGATAATTTTCCTTGTCGGTGAGAACCATTCCCACAATAGATATCAATGAATGCATTTTAAAAATCTGTGTACTGTAAAAAAAAAATGTACTTCTGCTACCAATATACATAAAGAAAATGCACTTTTGTTGGTCTTTTTTTTTTAACAGTTCTGGTGATTTAAAAAAAAAGCAGTAGTAATTCATCGTAGGTAGATATAATAGTGAGAAGAGGCCACATTGCAGGAGGAACATATATGGAGGAGGGGCCATATGTGGAGAGGCTGAAATTTCTTTGTCCAGAGAAAGCGATGTCACAGCAGAAATACCAGCAACAAATTTCTCTATTAAATCATCCTCAGTGAGATCAAGAACCTCGGGATCAAATACCGATCCATCGTCGTATAGAGTCTTCACAACCAATCCATACGAAAATGGCGTAATGCCAAGCTTCGCAAGTAAAAATGCCTCGGAAGAACCGACCTTGTCTCCCTTCTTAATAAGCTCCACGGGTGTTATAATTTCAACAACACCCTTGTTAATCTTTGTGGGAATATTTAACACCTGGAAGAAAGATAGCATGTGGAATAGCTTACCGCACCAAAGGTATCACCACGCTTCCGCTTCACTGTTCGTCACGTTTCTGTACAAGATTCGAACCAAGGACAGCCGAAGGGCTTGCGAAAGTTGAAATGTTCGCAAGAAGAGTGGTCATCAGTGCACATTCATCAAATTTAATGCAGAGGCATGGAGGCCTGCTAGAGGCCGAGCACAGTGGTATGAAGACCTGGAGGCCAAGCATTGTGTGTGGAGAACACCCTCTGGGACTACTCCAAGCACAATAGAAAATGCATCTGAGATTGGAGACTCAACACACGACGGTGGAATGGAAAACGCATCTGACGGTGTAGGTAAGATGGGTTTAGGCTCCAGAGTATGGTAGAGGTGTCAGTTCTGCAAACTAGGCAGAACATAGGCAAGAGGGAATTACAAGGGTAGGAATGCTAAAAATAGAGTTGGCTCTGATACCATGTTAGGCCAGGAGGTAACTCCTCGAAAATGAGATTGTATTATTCATTTAGGTAGTTCATTATTATATACAAGAGGGAGTGACTGTTCAGTTTCATCTCCAGATGACTCTCCATTTCCTCTATTATTTATTTACACTAATTACAGTTGTTCACCCAATCCCTATGATTAGGTGTCAACACATTTGATCACCATGGAGGAAAATAATGCCAAGGAAACCAGTGTTATTAAGGATAAGCATTCCAATCAAATGAATGCCATTGAGGATAGTGAAGCGAACAAAGTTGGTTCTTCACGTTAAATACTCCAAAAGACTTGGAATATGTGGATCTCCATTGAGATACAAGAATATATATTAAAATATATGAATGAGAATGATGGTACAATTGACAGTGAGAGTGCTATATATATAAGCAAGCACCCTTTCACGAACGGTCATGTCTCCTTAGACATGCCTCTTTGTTTAACTAATTATTAATTAACTAATCATTATTACAATTATTTATATTTATATTATTTATATATATGTTATTCGTACATTGTCTTCCTCCTCAAAAAAGCTTTGTCCTCAAAGCTTGTCAATGCAAAAGGTTTGATCTCTTTTTCGGTTTCGAATGTCTTCTCATCTCGGCATTGTCATCTTTGTTGATATAAGTTGATATGATCTTCCAAGTGACAAACAAAATTGTCGCACTGAGAAGGGATCAGACCATCCTAGATTAATCTTCTGTGGAATATTCTAATCACTGGAATTTTGTAACAAATTGTCATCATAGGATTGGATTGAGGTTACATCAATATTCTTTGGAACATCAGTTTGTTGTTTTTGTTCTGAATGGTCCCGATACATAGCATGGTTGAGTTGTCTATTCTCATGATTGAATGTAGATAGGGAACCTTTTTTGTTTGACTTTCCTTTATTAGGTGTGTGGAAATTTTTTGATTGCCTTCTAGTACTACAGTTGTTGAGTTAAGTACACAATCTTCATTTGGAATTTTCATCATCAAGATTGTAACATGTGAGTGTATTTTTCCTTCAACTGATTGATCCTCTTCGTGATTCTTGTTATTGATTGGTTCAGTATTTGTTTCCTTATCTTCAACTGGGGATGTTACGACTAGCAACTTCAATACTTCCTCTTGAATACGATGTTCTAACATGTCTTTTAACGACTTCTTGTCCTTCTTAAACTTTTTAATTTGTGTTAGTAATTTTTCACCATGATCCTTAAGTCGCAAGACTTCTTCATTTCTATGAGCAATGATTTTGTCAATTTCATTTTGCATATTTTGTAATACTTTTTCACCTTCTTGAAAAATTACTTTTGAAATATGTTGGTTGTCTTCTGGTGTTACTGAATTTGGCTTCACGGTGACATCGGGTAGTGTCATTTTTTTCTTTTTGTAGGAAAATGTCAAAAAATTATTTTCGTATTCAAGATGAAGGGTGAACCTAAAATAATGTCACCTTGATCGCTCCATATGGTTTGAACTGAAAATTGTGATACAAATGTATAATCTCCAACATTTAATTGTAAATTGGTTATGTCATATATTTTGTTGCTGAAACAGTCAAATTTTTCAATTATATTTGACTCGGGAATCACTAATTGGTTTGTGATTTTAGGTTTTATATAAAAAAAATTCTCGGTTGGAGAGATAGCGATAGTAATATCTTTTCCCGCAATAGACCCTTTAATTCTAAATAGCACTGAGACAGTTATATTTAACAGTTATATTTAGTTTCTGGAAATCTTACTTCCTTCGATTCCAAATTAAACTCCTTTTTTGTTTTGTCGAAGTGAACTTAGGGTCTTAAAAGTGGCCCCTTTAATCCTTCAAAACTTTTGAATTGAGCTTTAGAGATTAATTATTCCTTCTACACTTCTTAAATACTTTATTTTCAAAACAAAAAAAACTTCAAATAATAAAAAGTACTTTCCTATAAAATATATAAAGATATAATTAATTTTTCCTTTATACTTTAAAACTTCTTATGTCTTGAACACATTTTAATGAAAATCTTAAATGACCTTTATAATTACTTCAATAACCACTTCACCTCAACAATTCTACTTTTTCATCCTTTTAAAGCACTTTATTTATATATTCAATATAAAATAAGGTAGTTGGTTCCTTTCACTTAATATCTTAACTTGGAATACTTCATATGGTTACGAATGTTCTTTTAACAAAAATACATTGGCAACTTAAAAAACTCGTAATAATCAATCGTCACGACTTCAATGGAGGAGAGGTGACGCTTGTAATTTTTTTTCCAAATTTCGTTCAATCTAATTGTACAGCAGGGACACCAACATAAGATGATTGACGATGGAAAAATGGGGCAGCAGGTAGGCGGTTGGAAACAGTGGTTAAATGACAAGGTAACATCGGTTGAACAAGGTTGATAAAGGCAACGGGCAGGAGCAATGGCCGCAACGATAAGTAGCAATTGAGCAAGGTTAGCAGCGGATGGGTGATGCAGAGCGACGACGGCACACAGGGCACAGGAGGGTTGAGTTGTTGGTGGCAACACAAGCAGGAAGGTGACGTCGCAGCTCAGTGTTTGTTCATGTCATGCCCATTTCTAGCCGACGACTCGATCGGTTGTTGTTGGACAATCGAACAATGGCAACAGAGGTAGTAAAATGGCCTGTGTCAGGCTGCAGATGTGCACAACCGCACTGTGGCCTGTGTGGGGTTACGATGGCGGCCCGATGTGGAGTGTGAGACGACTACAGAACATACTTGATCATTGCGAGCTTATTGTGGCAGTTGTCGGTTGGACAACTGTGGTATGCACAGGCGGAAAAGAATAGCGACAGTGTCAATAGTAAGCAGAAAAAGTCGGTTGATTTGGTGGGTCGTGACAGCGGTAGTGGTTTTGGCCCACTATCGGAGCACCAATCAATGGTTTTTTTTGGGTTTTTTTTCTTTTTTTTAATATATCTTTTTTTGGTTGCTTTTTTTTTTTTATCTTAATTTATATAACCTTTTCTTTATTTTCCAATAAATTATTTCCCTTTTTTTATATACGTCCTTTTTCCTTTTTTTTTTTTACTTTATATATATATATAATATATATATATATATAATATATATAATATATATATATATTATTTTTTTCTCTTTTTTTTTTTTTTATTTTATTAATTTTTTATATGATTTTTTTTTAATTCTTCTAATGGCCAAAGGCCCATCAGCAATATGGAGAATCTCCAAAAACTGGTAGCGAAATGCTTTAACGGCAACAATGTTGACGAATTTGATGGTCAAAGACCTTGATTGGAGAAGGTGGCTCTATGCAGCAGTTAAGCAGCCTAAAAGACTGAACTGCTCAGATACCGAATAAAGCGAACAAAGTTCGTTCTTCACGTTAAATACTCCAGAAGACTTGGAATATGTAGATCTCCATTGAGATACAAGAATATATATTAAAATGTATGAATGAGAATGATGGTACAATTGAGTGTGAGGGTCCTGTATATATAACCAAGTAAGCACCCTTTCACGAACAGTCATGTCCGCTTAGACATGCCTCTTTGTTTAGCTAATTATTAATTAACTAATCATTATTACAATTATTTATATTTATATATGCTTTATTCGTAACAGATAGGCTACAGAGCGTGATTAAGACAATGGGAGTTGGTCGCATACAACAAATGAAAATTATGGAATTGGTGCATGCTAACGAAATAAATGCCATAAGAATTGAACAAGTCACACTTCAAAGTAAGCTACAAATGTTGGAAAAATCACAACTCCAGCCAAGATTGAATGATCTAGTACATGAACCTCCCAACCTGCCCAAACAGCCTTCATCTTATTATGAAGTCATTGATTCCATTGAGAAATGGTTAAACAAGGATGATCCAGGCAGGAAGGAAACTGAAGGAAATCAGATCGATGATTTCAACACCGATCCAACGGCTTTAACAAAACAAGGTCACGAAAATAAGGAGTGTGTCACAAAAATCAGTGATATTTCAAATCTTCCAAATGAATGTTATCTGAATCAGATAGAAAGTTGCATGTCGATCACGTCAACATCAACATCGCATCCTACCGAGAGCAAGCGTAAAAAGCGAGAGAAGAGGGAAGAAGTTTGATGCATCTGATGCTTAGGAGTAGCTCGATATTCTAATAAGACAGAGTCCTATAATTGTCAAAATTCAGCGTGGCACATCAAAGAAGTAGCCCACGGACTTGCCAAGAAGTCAGCAAATGCTCAATATGCATTATGTTGAGGACATCTCATGCCATGGACATCGTTTTGTATAGTATCTCTAACCTTACTCCCTTTTTATTTCATGTCGTTAGATAGATTATTTCACGCATTTAGATTATGTCTTTTCTATTCCAGTTTATTAGCGTAGATTTTCTATTCCAACGGTATTTTCTATATACACATGATGAATTTGATGTTGAATGGATGTCTATAAGATGGACTTTTGTTTCCTTCGATGTAGGATTCTAGGATTCTCGTGTTACTTCTTGGAAGAAACGTGTCTCCATATGGAACCAGATGTTGCACTCAAATTGTCAAAATTCCAAGGAAACGAAAGTGCCAGCTTTTTCAACAAGGATCAGATCACATATCAACATTCCATGTGTCATGGTCATCCCATTCTGCAAGTTATATATTGTAAATGATCTTAGTAAAACCTAGGTAAGCTTATAATTTGATGATGAGTTCCACCTTACGAGGTTTTTTAACCTCACTGATTATCCGTGTTTTTCGACATGGCTAATCAAAAGAGTTTTTTCCTTCCAACTTAAACCCCAAACCCAAGGTGAAATTTTTGTCGAATTATCAGGTGAGTTCTAGTGTTTTAGTCAAAACTGATGTAAAAGTGGTTTGGTAATAATTTAAGCTAGTTAGCTAAATTATTTTATTACAAATCACTTGCTTTACAAGATCATATTGAGTCGCAGATGGGTTATGTGTCTTAAGGGTCTAGGACGAATGTGTATTCCCTCTTTGAGTCTTGTAAATGAAAAATCATATGTATTAGAGGGTTGGAAAATAATTAATCCCCTTGTGTGTAAATTAATTAATTTTTCTAGCAAAATAAAATTAAATCCCAAGCCAAAAAATTAATTAAATAGAGTCAATTAAATTGTCTAGGAAAATAAATTCTCCAAAAGGAAAATTTCGTGGGTCTTGAAAAAATCAAATTTTAAAGGTCTTCCACCAAGGGAATATTGTATATTTCAAGAAAATTTGGGCCCTTGGACCTTGGTGGTTAAGTCAAAGTCAAATTTTTAAAGAAATTAGCCCAAAAAAAATAATTTTGAACTAATTAAAATTGAATTAAATGATAAATTCGAAAATTCCTCAAAAATAAAAAATCAAGAGCCAAGATTAAAAGATCTTTAAGTGTTTCTCAATGGCTAAAATTATTTTGACAAGGATCAAGGAAACTAGCCGTTATTTTTCCATTTGGAGGATATATCTATAAATTAGAGTGTAAATTGAGTCTCTAGTCATCTTGATCTCTGACTAGAAAATTTCTGTTGAAGCAGTGTTGTCGCTATTGTCCTGCCGGAAATTATTTTTTCAATCATAATAAAGACTTTGGGGTGCAATTCAAGTTGTTCTTGCTTATTGATTTATGGTATGTGCTGACTACAGTGATCTCTATGTTGTGTTCAATATTGGTAAGATTTGTTTTTTCATTAGATGGAGATAGAACCATATTATTGATAGTTTTGGACTAATCATAGGTGGTTTGATTCCCCATGTGATTTAACAAATTATTTTGAGATAAATCCATAGTGTTTTCAAGTACTTCTGTGTTTGGCCTCCAAGTTCACAAACTTGGGCAAGAATCATTGTTGTTTGGATTCCAAATATTTATATGGTGGATTAAATCTTCGCTAAAGCTATAGTATACACTGGTGTTTCTAAAGTATTTTTATCCATTATTAAAAGGAAAAAACTCCATAAAAATATTTTTCTCAAAAATTTTAAATTTTTAAAACCCTTGTATATTTGTAGATTTTGTGAATAATTTTGTAGATCTAACATGTAAATTATTTTTTCTAACTTGGGTTTTGGGGATTTTTTGTATTTTGTATATATTTGGGGTTTGGTTGTTTTTATTTTCATTTTTGCAAGTTGGATCAATGAATCAAGTCAGAGAAGAGCAAGATCTAGGCCCTTAAGGGTAAGATCTAGTCTCTAGACAATTTTGCAGGGACATTTACTGAAGATTTGACAGCAAAATTCAAATCCAAGATTACAACAACAACAACAAAAATCGAGACATGGGTTTTCAGTTTTTGGCCTCCTTTTTCCATTTCAGCTCTCGATTTATGATTTCATCCCTTTTATCCCCACAAATTAGCTTTCCTTGGCCTTGTTTTTCCTTTTCTTTGCTTCTTTTGCCCTAGTTTGCCCTAAATTCTTACCTAAAGTTTTAAGGCTAAATACTTGGCAGTTGGTTAAGATCTCAAAATTCATATTTTTCAAGCAGCAACATGATCCCAAAGTTTCAACGAATTTCAACCACGGGATCTTCAAGGCTTAAAGCCTAGGTTTGATCTCTAAACCCTAGTTTATCTCTATTTTATTACAGCTATCAAATCACTAATTTTAAAACCCTAAAATCACATGCTACATGGTCAAAATTGTTTAGATTTGCAGAATCTTCATTTTCGTGAATTTTGGCCACTTGGGCATTTTAAATTTGGCCAAGATCTAACTTTCAAGCTTGCTAAAATTTGCTACATAACTGAAAAATTCATATCTAGATTTTCTGAATCAAATACTTAAAAAGGGCTAAGAAATTTGATTTTTCAATTTCCAGCAAAATTTTACTATTTTTGGAAATATTAGGGCTCTTCTTAAGCATTGTTGGGTCGTTGATTTGTCATTGTTGTAATAAATATATCAGTTCTGAAATTTCTGAATCACATCCTCTAAATAACTCCAAAAATTGATTTTTTCAAGTTTGGCGAAATATTACTATTTTTTAACATCTTGGGCATTGTCTTGGGCCTCATTAGCTTGCTGATCTGCGATTTATTTACTGTTGTTATAAGTATTTCAGATCTGAAAAATTCACTAAAAAGTTAAAAACATACCTTAAAGACCCTACTACATCTGATTTCTCAGTTTACTTGGCAATTGGGCACATTTTGCAGCATTGAGTAAACATAGGCATCATTGAAGTAGCATTTATTTGTTGTTGTCATAAATTGTTTATTGTTGTCATATTAGTCACTTACTACTCATAAAAAGGATCAATGGAACATAAAGTGCCTAAGTATCTTCATATCTTGTTACTTTTTCCTAGCATTTACATTATTAAAGTGACTAACATTGTTGGTTTCTTGAGAATTTAAGTTTCACAGCTCTTTGGCATTATCACATATAATCTTGTTGATTTAATTGATTAAGCATCTTGTGGAATATTGTTGAAGTTTACACTTGTCCCGTAACCCGTTTAAGGATTGTCATTTTAATATTATTGAGTACCCGTGCAATAAGAATATTCTCACTATGTACTTAAATAACTCAAACAATCTTAACTCAAGACAAATCTCACTCATAATCTATTGCATTAGCATACTAAGTCTGGATTGCACTAATAATTTACCTCCTAGCATAAGCTAGGTTGATAGAAACATAGGACAACCCTTCTCAGTTACTTGAGGGGCCTCGAAAACTCTTCGATGGTTTTGGAAACTCTTCAGTGGTTAACACGGTGACCTTGCAGTCGTCAGAGCCACAATCTTTGCAGCGTCGAAGGCATCAAGTGGTAGGAGGAAAACAATAGGTATCGTTAATCAGGCCCTAGCCTACTTCTTGTTGGCCTCCTTCCCACAACCTATCTTGGAGTCCAGCTTCAAAATAGTTAAGGGAAGGTTACATCTAGATTAGGCATTTAACTAAAAAATAACCAAAATCTCTGCATCACACATAGGTCATAGGTTTGCATATCA